>JABUQX010018065.1:0-17823 GCA_015478945.1 Trachelipus rathkii
AGCCTTAATTAAAACAAATGAGAATTGTGATTAAAAACGATTCAATTTTATGCTCAAACTATATTTAAGGACTAATTTCACTTTTTCCCGCTTTTGAAATTGGCAGTTTCATTGAAACACATTTATTGTCAAATCTAATAATGAAACCTTAAAAACTCAATTTTAAGATTACCAAATAATTTCAGAATGTTTTGAAATTAGAAGAAATCGTTACTTTTTTAGAGTTTCATTGAAATTTGGTAATGTAAAAATTAAAGTAAAAGAAGCGTTATTTTTAGAAGTTATAATTTTTATTTTAAAACAGGTTTTCACCATAAATAATAAAATATTTGGTATATTAAAAACAAATATCAAATTTCTTAAAAAACGTCAATTTAAACACCATAACCTATTAATAAATTCGCTTCTGCTTTTTGAAAATGCATTTCATGCATGAAACATTTCAATTATTTTTTTAAAATGCTGAAAAATACTGTTAAACAACTCAATTTTTAAGAATAACGCAAATGATTTCAAAATGTTGAAATTTAAGAAAAACGGTACTTTTTATAGAGTTCTAATAATTTGTAGATTGTAAAATGTTAAGAAAAAGGTCGTAATTTTTAGAAGTGTACAATTTTTTATTAAAACAGGGTTTCGAAAACTAATGAAATTATTTGGTATTAAATGAACAAAGATATTTGAAATTTCATTAAAAAACGGTCAATTTAAGACATCTCCTAAAGCTGTTAATAAATTCACTTTTCAGCATTTGAAATTGCAATGTCCGAATTGACTACATTATTGTTTTCAAAGTGCTGAAAATACCGGTTAAAACTCAATTTTTAAGAATTACCAAATATTTCAAATGTTGAAATTTGGAAAAATATCGTAACTTTTAAGAGGTTCTAAATTTGTATGGTGAAAATTTAAGCAAAAGCGTTAATTTCTAGAAAAGTTAAATTTGTTTTATAAAAGGACAGGTTGTGTCACAACTAATGAATATATTGTGTAATAAATAACAAATATTGAAAAATCATTAAAAAACGTCAATTAACGACACCCAAAAACAATTAAGAAATTCTCTTTTTTTGCTTTTGAAATTGCATTTCAAATGAAACACATTTTTTTTTCAAATGCTGAAATAGAGCCGTAAGAAAAACTCATTTTTACAGATTAAGCCCAAATAAATTCAAATGTGAAATTTAGGAAAATCGTCTTTTAAAGAGTCAAAGTTTGTAATTGTGAAATTTTAAGAAAACGTAATTTTTTAGGAAGTTAAAGATTTTACTAAAACAGGTTTTCACTTGTGTGGAGTAAGCGGTAAATGAAAATAGTTTGTATATAAGAACAAACTATTGAAATTCTTAAAAACGTCAATTTAAAGACACCAAAACTATAATAAATTCACCTTTTCTGCGTTTTTTGAAATGAGGCATTTTCAATGAAACACATTATGTTTTTCAAAATGCTGAAATACCGTTAAAAACCAATTTTATGAGAATTTTACCAAAAAATATATTTCAAATGTTGAAATTTAGGAAAAATCGGTACTTTTAAGAGTTCTGAGGATTAGTAATGTGAGAAATGTTAAAAAAATATGCGTAATTTTAGAAGTTAAATTTTTTTACCGTAAAACAGGTTTTCAAAACTAATGAACTATTTGATATTTGGTATATAAACAAATATTGAAATTAAATTTAGAAAAAACGTCTAATTAAGACAATCTAAAACTATTAAGAAATCACTTCTCAGCCTTGTTACAATTATATGTATGAATACAGCATTATTTTTTTCAAATGCTGAAAATACCGGTTAAAACTCAATTTTAAGATTTTACCAAATAGATTTTCAAATGTTGAAAATTTAGGAAAAGAATCTGTACTTTTAAGATGTTCTAAATTTGTAAAGAGATAAATTTAAGCAAAAGCGTAATTTTAGAAGTTAAATTTTTTTATAAACCAGTTTTCGACAATCTAATAAAGTATTTCGGGGTATATAAACAAATATGTGAAATTTCTATTAAAAAAACGTCAATTTAAGACCAATAAAACAATTTAATAAATTCTCATTTCTGTTTTTTGAAATGCATTTCAATGAAACATGCATTATTTTTTCAAAGCTGAGAATCCGTTAAGAAAACTAAATTTATAGATAACGCAAATAATTTCATAAATGTTGAAATTTAGGAAAAAACGTACTTGTAAGAGTTCTAATAATTGTGTAAAATGTAAAATTTAAGACAAAGCGTAATTTAGAAGTTAATTTTAATTATAAAAGGGTTTTTCGTACAACTAATGAAATGATGTTGGGTATATAAAAACAAAGTATCGAAATTTCATGTAAAAAACGTCAATTTAAAAGACACCTAAAAACTATTAATTAAATCGCTTTTCTGCTTTTGAAATCGCATTTCAATGAATAAAATTTATTTTTGTCAAAATGCTGAAATTTACTGTTAAATACTCAATTTTAAGATTAACCAATATTAACCAAATGTTGAAATTTTAGAAAAAATCGTACTTTTTAAGGAGTTCTAAATTCGTAATTGAAAATTTAAGAAAAGCGTAATTTTAGAAGTTTAAAATTTTTTATTAAAACAGTTCACAACTAATGAAGATAGTGGGTGAATATAACAAATATTGAAATTTCAAAAAAGAACGTCAATTTAAGACAACCTAAGAAACAATAATAAATTTCTCTTTCTGCTTTTTGACCACTTGCATGCAATGAAACACATTATATTTTTTCAAAGTGTGCGGGTGTAAGAATTGAGTTGGCCGTAAAAAACTCAATTTGTAAGAGTTTACCTAATAATGTCAAATGTTGAAAATTTAGAAAAAATTCGTAGCTTTTACGAGTTCTAATAATTTGTAAATGTGATAAATTTATAAGAAAAAAGCGTATTTTAGAAGTTATATGATTTTTTTATTAAAAACATTTGTTTCACAACTAATAAAAAGTTTGGTATATAAAAACAAATAATTGAAATTTCTATAAAAAACGTCAATTTAAGACACCTAAAACTATTCATAATCTCTCAAATCCACATCGTGATCTGTATAAGACTGACTAACATGATTTTTTTCAAAATCCAAACAACGTCAGCAAATTGGTCCTACCAAAATCGAAGAAGAATTTCAAATGTTGAAGATTTAGGAAAAAATCGTACTTTAAGAGTTCTAAATGGATTGTAAATGTGAAAATTAAGACGAGGGATCTATGTCTGGACTGGTATGCTTGGTGTTGTCAATGTGATCAGTTAATATTTTTGTTAAAAAAGGATTTTCATAAATACTACATCAAAGTGCTACTCAATGGTGATCCAATATCTGAAATTGTATCTCCTCCTTTTGAAATATCCCGTCACACAAGGCACCTAAAAACTAGTTAATAATACTTTTCAGCCGCTTTTCGAAAATACTTTTTCAATGAAACACCACTTATTTTTTGGAAATGCTTACAAATATTGTCTCAAAACTTCAAAAGTTGAGAGTTACGAGATAAGATTCAAATGTTGAAGAGATTTATGGAAAAATCGTAAGCTTTTAAGAGTCTAAATTTGTAATGTGCAAAATTTTAAGAAAAAGAGCGTAAATTCGTTAGGAAGTTATATTATGTTTTTATTAAAGATCTAGGTTTTCACAAACTAATAGAAGTAAGTGTTTTGGAATATTAAAAAACATAATATGTCCAAAGATGTTTATTTGTAAATGTGGTGAAAATACTCATATTTCATAGACACCTAAAACTATTATAAATTATAAAGTGAAATACTTCTGAAATATTTGACAGTGGGGCATATGAAATTATCTAACAGTGCTTTGAAGTGACGTGTTGTAGTGAATTCAATGAAGCGATGTTGCTGTCCTAGAAAGGTCAGAAGTAGTGTAGTGAGAAAAGTTATGAAAAGATAATAATTGCCGTTATTATAATTATAAAAATAATCATAATAATATGTTAATAAATGCAATAATACAATTTACCTGTTCCAGTGATCCAACAATTCAACTATAATTGGGATCTTCAGAAATCTTCATAAATTCATACCTGGAAAGAAAGAAATAAAAAGAAACCCCCTCCAAGTTACACTTGTTAATGTCGGGGTAAGTTATATCTATATATCTTGGACAAAACAATATTTTATTGAAGTAATATACTCCTTAAAATATTCATATAAAAATATTATAGATATCATTTAAATTTATTGTTTAAGAGAAAAAGAAGAAAGAACTTACTATCTCCTTCTCTTCAGGTTTTGTTTCTTAGCTTGAATTTTTTCTTCTTCGATTTGATTGAAATTGCAATGGCTTTTTTTTTTGGTTCATGTATGACCATTCATCATTCGACACTTGTGAATTTACTAAGATTGAATACTTGTCATGAAAAATCTTATTAGAAAGACTAATTTTTATGTTGAACAAGAATTAATGACTCAGAACTATATTCTCAATCTGAAAAAAAAAAATCCTTTTGTTATCCCAAAGAAAAATGACGATCACTATATGAACTAAAACAAAATGGGTAGATCTTGATGATATATAAATTCTGATAGAAATCTCTAAGTAATAAATTTGAAACACATAAGAAAGGAAAATTCTAAGTTTCGATAGTAAAATAAAACAGTGATTAAGAATTTAAATGTAATTTGATTTTATATCGAAAATCATGCAATTGAACTGAAGTAACATTTGAAATATATTTGAACTTTAATTTGCAGTTAGTTTTGAAGGAAATAATATTGTTGATACTATTACTTAACAGGAGGTTAAAATTCTTTCTTATTTATTTTGTAGTTACAATATTTACAACCATATGGTTAAATATTTCTTTTATATAAATATTTACTTATATATAATTTACCTTTAATTACAGCCGTTTGGAAAAACTTCATAGATGTCTATTATAAGTTTATTTTATTTACAAAACCATCAGTGTAAAATCTTTTAGTTCTTTAGTATATTCATTTTTACAGCTATTGACAACCTTATTTAAAGATTTATAATAACCTTTGTATTATATGTATTATATTACAACCGTCTGGTTTTACTTAAATTGAATAATTAATATTTCATATTTGATTACTTACACCTTAGGTTCTAAATATATTGATTTACAGACACTTTTCATATACCGTGTATAATGATCTGATATTTGTCGATGATGTATTTAACACCATGATGGTACCCATATTATAATGAAATATATTCTGATTAGTATTTATGATTTAATTATTCTATGATTGGATTTTCTAACTATAAAATTAATATTATACAGGTATAACGCAAAATATACCATAACCATTATTATAAAACTTTGAAATATCAAATCACCAATTGGAATTAAAATATTCGTTATTTTACATTACACTTGAATAAAACACACTTTTAATTACGAGAATTTCTCTTCCCTATTTGTCTTTGCTGAGCTTTGTTTTTTTTTTATCCCTTATCTTAGGTTGTGTAAAACTCATTAGAGATGATTGAACCAAGTTAAAACTCCCATTAATCGCGCTCTGAAGCAAAACACTGTCAATTTCGTGACAATAAACCCCGGGAAAAAAACGAGTACCCTTTTGATAGCCGATCGCAAGCAAACGTCACAGAAGGAGGATCAAAAGAGGTCGTCTATCTCCTTGACCAGCAAGGTGTATATATTTACTGCTTCATAAATACTATTATTTAGTAAAAAGAATTGATTATAATATAGAGAGCAGAATCTTAGTAGAAGTTCCTTTTAGGACATTAAAAACGTACATACCTTATCTGCTCTACATCAAATAATATAATATAATATAGATATATAATATATATATATATATAATATATAATAATTATATATAATATAAATATATATATATATTAATATATTATATAATAGATATATATATAATATATATATATATATAATATATATATTATAATATAATTATATATATATATGTATAATAATATTTATGATGACGTATTTTATCGTCATCGGACAAATCGGACTCATATTTTTTCCCCAATTGTATCGTCATTGGCAAACCGGCAATTTTCCCAATCATTCATCATATCGCAATTTGCTACCGCATTCAATGAACATATTAAAGAGATATAATATATAATAATATATATAATAAATTAAAATATAGTATATTATTATATTATATAATATATATATTATAATATATATATATAAATTATAATTATGATTCATTTATTATATATTAATTATAATATATTATATAATATATATAATAATATAGAATATATAATATTATATATTATAATATATATATATAATATATATTAAATATATATATATATATAATATTATATAATAATATATATACATATATATTATAATAGATAAATATAATATATATTATAATAATAATAGTATAATTAATATATAATAATATATAATAATATACTATATAATATATAGTTAATATATACTATAATCAGATTGGACGTTCAGCAATGTAATTCCTAAACAGTAGGATAATAAGTCCTTACCAAAAAAATTGCTTGAATAATAGTGGTTGCTACATCTAACCAAATTTGGAGTACACAAAATGTCGAATGCCTAAATCATTCGCAATAGCGAATTTGCGAACGCAATCCGCTAATGCCGCAATTCCGCAATTAGAGGACTACAAGCCGTAAGGTTTATTTGTTTCCAATTCATTAAATATTTAAAAACAAGATACAATATTAGGCCATGTATTAAGTCTTTAGATGGTACAATTAATTTGGCAAATAAATAATTTCATTAAATTTGACCATTTTGGTATATATATATATATTATTTATATATATACTAAATATATATAATATAAAATATATATTTATATATATTAATATAATATAATATATATATATTAATTATATAATAATATATTAATAATATATATATATATAATTTATATATATATATATAATAATACTATATATTTATACTATATATATAAATAATATATAATATATACTATAGATTAGTTATACTATAAATGAGAATTTATTATGTTGTTAATATTTAATGTATAATTGTTATCTGATACTAAAACATTATATAGCAGTGCCATAAAAAACCCCCACCATCCGTGCAGTCAAAAAAACAACAATAAGAAAAACCACAATACAGTTGTGTGCCACAGAGAATCTGTATTACTGGTGCGTAATCCTGATAGCATAATAAAAAATGATATCCTTTTTCTAGCGATCAGGGAATCATTAACGATGTGATTATTTAATTTCATTATTAAAAGAGTGTACATTACAAAAACGTTTCAAAGTTATAGCCATCAACATGACAAGCTAAGTTTACGTGACAAAAATCTCTTCAAAATCAAATAAAAGCTACTGCTCAGTACGGAATCCGAAGATGAATCAGTGCATGATTCAACACATCCATCAGTCAGTGTTTACGACACTTTATATTAAGAAATAGCGAAAAGATCAAAGCGTAAAAATAAAATCTATTCTCCAAGAAAAAATATTTCGTTGCTTCTTTGACGGTATCGAATGCAAAACCACGAGATCAAAGTTGGTAATTCTTAAGGATTGAAATTATATATAAAATAGTGACATGTTAACCTATCACAGACAATTTTCAAGAACAACCAGTTTGAGTGATATACAATTTAAATTCATATGCAAGAACGGTCAAAATAATCTATAGTGACAACAATCCCAATAAATGTGGAAAGGAAAGAATGAGATCCGTAAAATAAAAACCTGAAACTGTCACTATTGAGATAATTGGTCGAGCACAGCTACCAATTGGCTGTCAGCTATATATTCTTGATAGGAACTCCTAAAGAGTGTAATAGACATTCTTAACTCCCAAAATTCTCCTCATACACAAACCAACATCTCAACTATAAATTATTGACGAATGATAAAAACACTACGATATTTGCACCGCAGTACCTACAGCCAGAGAGAAAATGATATAACTATTCCAAAATTCACGTTGTCGAATTGATTAGAATTTCTGTATTGAGTAATTGTAAAGCACTTCAAGTTCTTAATAAGAACTAAGTGCTACCACGTAAATTAATTGATAAAATTACCGTCTCATTCACAATGCACCAGAGAAAATTCACTGCCTTTAATATGCTATTATTCTAACTCCTCCTTCCTAAATTGAGAATTTCACTGGAAACACCGTGAGCTTTCATCTCAAATACATGACAAGAAGCCTGGTTTTCTTACCAAATGTTTAACGCACAGATTCACCAGAAATGAATGGCATGAATATATCCCGACATTAAATTGCGTCTGGCACAATGAATGCTTGAAAAACTCACATGGAAATGTGACAGATCCTTGTAGATAATACCACAGACGAAATATTTGTGACCGAACGATGGGTGAATAGGGAAAGAACCTGTACAAGAAATGCCAAAAAAGATAAATTATTCTCGAATTATAAGGTTTTGCAAAATAATACATTTTATTAGTGATGAATGCTACTTAAGAATATCGCAATTTCCATTTCATTGGAACACGGAATATTTTATGAATGAACAAATAATTTCATTATATAAATTATATTCAATTAATAAAAAAGTAGCTTTGTGGCAGAATTTTCAACAAAATTTTTTTGGTCAAACTAATATAATATAATATATACTATACTATTATATATATATAAATATAGATATATATATATATATATATATAATAATTATATATAAGTATAATACATATATATCTTATAATATATATATATCAATATATATATATATATTAAATAATATATATATATAATACCGGTATAATATAATATAAATAATAAATAAATATATATTAGATAATATATATATATATATATATATATAATATATATAATAATATATATATATATATATATTATATATAATATATATATATATATTATTTATATTATATTAGTTATATATCTACCAACTTTAAAGTCCTTCAGGGAGGTTTGAAGCACCTTGTTTGTGACATAGGACCTGCTGATGACCACAGCCCTCCGAACTCATTCAAACTTCCAGCGATTGAGATTCCTGAATGAGGACTTGACACGAAGATCAAGAAGAGGTTCGAAGTGGGATGCGATAAACTGACTCCTGATCACGACAACGATGGGCCCGCAAGAGCAGGAGCATGGATGAGAAAACCGACCCTTCTATAATTGAAGGTGAGTAAAACCGCCTCACGCTATTACTATCCACCATAGACGAGAATTGAAAGAACAGCTTTTGAATTTGGAACAAGGATCTGAAAGGGAAGCGAGACCACCCTGTCTAACCTTTCACTCAGCAGCACCAGAGAAGTTGGTTGGACCTCTTATATCAAGTAATACCCCTGTTCCCCCCTTCCGCAGGTTAGTGGAGAAATACTGCTATCCTTTGCTCTAAGATTCTCAGATCCTAAAATTCATGCCCTATGATGAGCAAATTTGAGAGGCTGATGATTTTCCTTCACTGTATACTATGCACCTTTTGAGTTGAAGTGCCTGTGCCAGATGGCGTAAAAAGAAGAGGAGAAGGAAGGAGAAACAACAGCAAATTCGTCTAAGCTACCAAATAGGTTATTATATAATATGATATATATATATAATAAGTATATACATATTATATATATATATAATATATAATTATATAATTAATAATAAAATAATATACTATATATATTATAATTAAAGTATAATATATAATAAATAACCAATAATTACTAATAAATATAACTCACCAATTATATAGAATAATATTAACAATGACTCATATATATAATTATATAAAATACATTAATTATTTACACATATAAAATATTATTTAAATATAAAATATATAATATAATACATAATATAGAACCTGAACCACAATTGTCGTTACAAGTATGTCCAATGTATTTGTCCCTAATCAATCCCCTTCTCCTCCATCCTTCATCTCACCCTTAAGGCCAACAACCATGAAGCACACCTCTGGAGAAGCTCATAGAAGAAGAAAACGCGTAATTTAGAGCCTAACTAAAGAAGAATGCTATTCTACTCCGCAAAGGAGAACGAAAATCCCTACCTGTGAAGGTTTACTACTGTAGACGAACAGTACGAGAAGCACATCTGACCCCCGAGCAATCGACTATCTCCTAGAGTGTAATCTAATGGCAAAAATTAAGATGTTTCCAGACAGAGCAAAAAGATACGCTGCATCAACTGAAATGGCGACACAACCTTTCATGGAGTTGTTCATTAGACCAACAATATATACAATATAAACAATAATTATTATAATAACATAACTAATACATATATCACCTCATAAACATAGATAAAACCCCCCAATATATCAAATATCAGTAATATATCATCAATAAATACTAATTAAAACTATATACTATAATATATATATAATATATATAATATATTTATTATATACTATATATATATATATGAATATCTTATATATATATTATATAATAACATAAGTATATATATTATATATATATATAATATATACGTTATATTATATAATTATAATATACTATATAATTATAATTGATTATTATTTATAATATATATTAATTATAAAATACTTATATATATATAATTATATAATATATATATATTATAAATAAATAATATAATATATTATATAATATAATATAATATATATATATATATATAGTATAAATAAATATAATAATAAACCTAATAATATGAAAATTCAAAAAAAGAACAGATTATGTTATTGAAAAAAAAAGGAGTGAATAAAAATTAAAAAAGCCTGCATACGTAAAGAGGAAGGAAAAAAAAAGATAAAACTGGGAACAGTTTAAAGGAGGATGAATAGGACATTACAAGTAATAGAGCTCTTCAATCAATGGAAGCGCAACAAGCAGATTAAGAGATGAAAATAAGAAGGAAACGAAATCTATCAGTAATAAATCAAAGGTTAATGGTGCTTTCGTAACTATGAAACAGGATGGAGTGAGGTCGAAGGAACAACTCTGAAAATCATGCACACCTAACCCCCCATATAGGCTAGTAAATGAAGATACTCAGGGCCAATGTGGTGGTTGATGGTGCAAGGAAGATATAATTTTTGGCAGAACGTCGCATTAATTAGGAGAGTAAAATGGACTCGCTCATGAAGAACAGTGAAAGAATGTACACATCCCTGCAAGATATAGATGAAATTGTGGTAAATCACGAGACTGAACTCATGTTCAATGTGAATATGATGGATATGGAAAAATTAGTAATGCAACAAGCGTATATAGAGGTAAGTTTCGAAGGAATCTGGAGCAGAGAGATATGTACCCTCATAATAAGGTAAGGGAAACGATAAGGGATAACTGTAGACATACTATAGCGGAATTAAGATGATAATACTGAGTCTGTAGAAATATTAATAAATGCTATATTCTGGGTCGAAAAAGTACTTCAAGTAAGCGAAGGCAAAAAACTGTAATTGATAAAGACCAAGTGCGATTTAGGAATTTACAGAGCACGTATGGAATCAAATATTACAGTAAAAGCAAATGAATGAACAAATTATTGATTTTAAGAAAATAAAAATTGTAATTAGTTATGGATTAGCAAAACAGGCGAGTATGATAAAGGATTAATAGGGAGCTCATATGGACAATTTAGTTATGATGTTTGTGTATAAGGCTTCTGAATGGAATAAAAGTTATAGATAGACAAAGCAAAGCTCATGACAAAGAATAAATTAATGGATTAGAATAAAGCGAGATGTGCAGTGGCTTTATTTATCAGTACACGATATTTGACAGGATATCCATTCAATTGGGTAAATAACAGAATTAAATATAAGTGGCAGAGAAAACTGAAAATTCAAACAACTGTGAAATGAAAACCGATGAGTAAATAATAGGCTAACTTTTGCTGATTTTGCACTTCCGATAATCACCTTTGGCATATTGTAAGTTCGTTGACTGACATAGAGTGGAGATATTTGTATAGATCTTGTTGGATGTGAAAAAAAAAATAACGCATTTAAGGGTAGTTTTCATTTTAGTCATAAACCATACTCGCGTTATTAATTATTAGCCTCGTAGTGTGGTATTTCGTTAGAGGAATTGCAGCCAAACTAGGAACAGCGTTCTGATTTAGAATATTTCAAAGAATATAGTCTGAGATATAACGGGAACAGATGATGCCAGAGACTGTGAAGTAGGAATATGAAAAGCAGGAATGTGGCTGATAGATGCATTAAAATCGATGATGGAGTGTAAGGCGACTAAGTCATCAGAGGCACCTAATTACTTACAATAAAGAGGTATAGTTAGTTACCAGTAATAAGCATAGATAGATGAGACTAATGAAATAAACCTGAAATAAAATGTAGTGAATCGAAGATAAATATTATAGATATATGACAATTAAGGGCAGTGCTAGGTGTCTAAGAGAAACTATTCTTATATGTAGAAATTAACTATTAGAGAGTAATGTGTGTGCTGAGAAAGGAATAAAATGGAGAGCAATGAAAGAAAGTACTTGAGATGTTATTTCATGGGAAAAGAGAGAAGGAAGAAAAACAAAAAAACTCGATAAGGGAAGATAGTCGTGTTAGTCTGGTAAATAAATTATGTGTTTGAATGTGATGTGTGTGTGTGTCATGTATGAGTGTTTTACAGATGTGATGGTTGTAAGATGGTGTTGCAGATGGTGATGTGTGTGAAAAATTGGTGATGCTGAGGTTAATGAATAGATTGTCTGTAGTTGTAGTGTGAAAATATTGTGAAATCACCAACTGGAGAGAAAACCGAAAAAAAGTTGAATCTGAATTCCTAAAAGGAAGTCTGGAAGAGAGAAAATAGTAAGTTGTTTAGAGACTGAAAAGAAAGGATGACATTATATATGAAAAGGTGAATAGAACGAATTGTAAACGAAAAAATCGATAAGGTGATAGGACACCCAACACTGGACCAAAAAGAACTAAACCCCACCATTGAACGAGATAAGTCCGGTTCCGTAAAATCTCTTAGGTACGCGATATTTCTGCACTAGCGACGACTTCTCACTAAAGTATATTAAAGGGCGGTAAGGCTGTACGTCCTTTATCCTTTATCAATAGTTCTTCTCTACACTTTTCTTTCCGTGATGATAATCGCACCTTACCCAGAACCTTGGGAACAAAGTGGATATATTATGTAATATAATGCTATATTATAATATAATAATATATATATATATATAATAATATTATATTAATAAGATATAATATATAAATAACCCAATAACCTAATATATATAAATATATAGATATTAAATAATATATATATCCTATCATAAAGCAAGTCATAGCTTAATAACGCTTTTAAATTGTATATATTATTAAGAATAAACACATAACATGTAATAATAATAAAACTATATAAACTTGTAAATGTAATTTTAATCGTAAATATTTTTAACCGCACAATAACAGAGTTAGCGACTGTGTTAGACAATAAGTAGTGAAAAATAATATTAGACGATTATAATGTAGAACATAAAATATTAGAAGCCGACTGCAAAAGCAAGAATAAAGTTGCAAATAGAACTAATAGAAAGAACAAACTTGGAGAGAAAAAGTTACAAATTGCGAAAAGCAAAAATAGACCAGACTGGCGAAGGAGAAAAAGTTGCCGACATTACGAAAGCTGCGGATATGCCACAAATGGTGAGGAATTTGTTAATGACGACTAAAAAAATAAGTTCGGGTGCCACCTCTGATTATAATAATAATGATATACTATATATATAGTATACAATTAATAATTAATATTATCACTATATAATATAATAATATATATACATAATAAATGAATATATAAGTATATAGATATATATAATATATATAGTAAGAATATAAATAAATAATATATAATACAAATAAAATATATCATAAATTATAAATCATAAAAATATACATATATAATAAATATAGAATAAATATATATATAGTTATATATACTTAATAACTAATTAACTATAATATATATCAATAGCTAGAAATCAAAGTATAACGAAAAAGCTAAATAATACAGGTTCAATTAATAAATCTTTTTAAAAAAGCAATAAAAAAAAAGAAGACTTGATAAAGATATGACAAAATGGGTTGAAAATACTATTAAGATAGGAGTGGAGGTCAGGAGGTACTATTCGATTTCGGAACCAACCAGGATGCAGCTATTGATAATAACTAAAAGTTAAAATAAGGACTAATTAACAATTTTTTTTAAAAACAAAAATAAAAAATTCTAAAATATTTTTTTCTGTATAAATCACTGAAAATTTAAAATTTAAAGAGAAAGAAAATAATATGTACACGATGGAATAAATAATGAAATATTCTTAAGATGCAATCAAATCATCAAAGTTAGTTACTGTATTAAATCTTGAATTTATAGGAGTCTTGTTTTCAATCAAGTTTTATGTTGTTTGAACATGAATTGAATGAAGCAATTGATCATTTTGTAATTCAGTTTTCTTGGTACAGCACTGGGGTTAAATCATGTAGTTTCAGCTAACGCATAGGTATACTAATAAAGGCAACGAAAATTACCAAAAACAATAGATACAATAAATAGGTCAATTATATAAAGACTAAAGCTTAGCTTGAGGGAAAGCAATAACAATAAAGAAGATGTAAAATTAAAAAAGGAAAGTATTTTAAATTTAGATGAATTTAACAATGGTAAAAAGATTAGAGTGGGTTCTTCGAAGAGCAAGATTCTTAGTCTAAACTCACCTATTAATACAAACAGGTAAGAAAGTTGTTAAAATATAGGACGAAAAGAAAATCAAACAGTACTTCTTTCAAGAATTTAAATAACACCGGTTCTGGAAACCAAAATTCCTCGACATTAGTATGCCTCCCAATCTTCTGTACTACCATATTTAGTAAGGAAATCCTGAAATTTAATACATATTACCTAACGAAACCCAAATCATAGAATATTGTAACTTGATACAAATGTCTGATGAATTTTTTGCGATATGCCAAAATATCAACTCGATACCAAACTTCTACAGCATTCAACTCAAAACATTAACACCTAACATTAAAAATAATTCAACCAATGAACACATCCAAAAATATCTAAACCCTAACACAATCAAACTAGAGAAAGTACTTATCAACCTAACTCAAAAATCTCAACTCGTCCATATCACTCCCAATTAACCATAAACCTTAAGCTATCAACCCAATGTTACATAATTTCCGATCCTATTAACAACAACAAAAGAAACAACTATAGCTCAGAACTCTAAGATATGCTCTCCCTCTTCCAATACCCAAATACCAGACTGAATTAACTTTTACTCTATTTTAAACAACTCTGCCCAAACCCCAACTTCACCGAACAACGAAAGACAACCGAACTAGCAAAAAATAACATCCTTCTCATTCAACCCGACACGACTCACAACACCTCTGAAAAAACAATCCTTTCTACACAAAATTCCCCAAAGACTTCCATCAACCCACCCAAATTTAAAAACGATCTACATAATCTCAAATTTCAGAATCCCTACTTCAATACCCAGTACTCCTCAAAGCTAAATATCCTCAGGAACACAAACATCAGAATCCAAGCCCAAAAATAAACCACTCACCCAACCCCCTTGTTATAATGAATTCCTGCCTATCATTGAAAACCTAAATATAACTAAACGAATCGAAAAACTCATTTTAAAACAGAAATTAAGACTTGTACCAACACAACATTACTTACCAGACAAAATCAATATTATGCCCATTAACATACATCGGTCCACACATAACCACACTATAAACATTAACACCAAATTGAAATATCGTATTTCAAAAATTTAACAGAAAAAACATGAATACATAACTGCATCCTAAACACCAAATAATACTAATAGACCAAAAATAGCGAAAATCACAAGTAATCCCCACTCTTGAACAACGTTAAATAGAACATCACCAGAATTCAGAAAGAACATCTTAAAATCAAAAAAAAAAAAAATGACATTAACCTTTATTAAGTAAATTTAACTATTAGTCTTACAAAGAACTGCAAAAAACCAGCATGATAGAGTTACCGAACAAGAAAACGAAAATATTTGATCCGCATGAAACTTATACCACAATAACACATATACTTCTTCACGATCCCAACAGAATACGACTCTTCTAAATTTATTTACAAGTTTCAATGTTAAAAGCTATATATATTAATAAAACAAAAATACAATCCTGAATTTTAATTAAAAATTTAAAAAAATAATATATAAAAGTAATAATACTACAAAAAATAATATATATAATATATATTATATACTATTATACTAACTTAATATATAAGTAACCCCTATAAGAGTGTGCACAACTCAGCAGACTGCGAGAGACCCTGCCCTACCAGTCATTTAAAAGCAAATACCTGACTGTATTACTTGCCGGATGATTTAAGATCCCAAAAAATAGAGCAGAGCCCCAGAAGAGAGAGTATATTGTTCCATAACTAAGCTGCAAGCCCTAATCCCGTTAAGTTGTACCCTTATTAAAGCCAATTCTTCACGTTATGATCACTTAGACTAGCATGTCTTAACATTTCAAAATAGTCAAAGATCCCCAAAGACGAGATTCGAAAGAAATATCCCCATTGACAGCCCTGCACGTATAAAGCAAAGACTTGAAAAACCACTTCGGAAAAGTTTTGGAAATCCCATAAATGCGGAACTGACTTGAAATATTCCAATCATCACATATTGACGGGCTTGATAACGTCATCACACCTAGTTTCAGAAATCTCGAACCGAATTAAGCTTCTGGAAGACCGACTTCCGAAGTTTATATTGAGCCTGAACTCAAGGATTTTAACCCCCAAACGAGACGGAAAGCCCCTCAAAGAACTTTTTGTCCTAGAACGTTTAAAAGTGACACGCATCATATTCGATAATCACAAAAGCATTGTACTGTGAATCCAATCTATCCAACCTAAAAATCATCTTTCAATACGTCCTATTCCTACGTGCTCATATTGAACCATTTAGCACACAAAAGAAAATCGAAATAAATAATTAAAAAGATAATTAACATGGAAATCTTCCCACTGCAAATAGTTATCACAGAACATTTCGCATCCACCACACGCTTTTTCATCAAAAAGTAATAGAGCTTACGGTCTGAAACTTTGAAAAAAAATATAAATAATAATACCAGAAAATATCAGACGCGCTGTAATTATTCAAGAAATTCTGAACCCTTAGAAAATACTATTAAGAGGCAGTCCCCCATCGACGAAAGTCTTGCTTCATTATTTCTGACATTGGTGCAGTCTTGGTGAAAGATCTAAAATCAAACTTTGTCTTCTAGAACTGCTACGACCACAACAACGAGCTTTACGACCGCCTAATACACCCCCAAGACTGCTGCCCCCTAGCCAAGTACAAATTCTCCTTGAACAACCCTATTAGGACCTTAAATCAAACAATGGAAATCGAAATAATTCGGATGTAGAATGATATGGAGACACAAAGAGATCCGAACACATGACACCCCTGGCCACAACGCCCCTAAGCAGAGGCCCCCACAAAAAATAATCAATGATCGATAGTAAGACTGCAAACTGGAAAGGTTGATGAAGAGTCGGAGACGGCATTCGGAGTCGGATAAGTCGGCAGTTCTGCAGTCCGGGAAGGATTCGGGCAGACGACGACATACTGCCTCCATATCTCGTCATAGTCGCTCATCTCCTATCTGCCTTCCTCAGTGAGGTCCCTCCTAAAAAGAGAAAGAAATGTACACTCAAAATAGCACAGAAGTACAGAGAGAGAGAAATAAATCAAGAACATCCCACCGCATACTTAAAATATATAATCACAACAACCTCAACCACAACA
>JABUQX010018066.1:0-2500 GCA_015478945.1 Trachelipus rathkii
CATTGTACTTCGTTCCAGTTGTTGGGTGTTTAACCGTTTCGCATTTATCATTGAAACGCTTTTTCGCGTTACGTGCGCCACTTCATATATATATAACATATATATATATATATATATATATATATATATATATATATATATATGCTGCTAACTCTTTGCTGCTATGTATTATATATATATATTATATATATATATATATTCTTTCGACAATCAGCATTCGGCATCCCTATTATTTCATTTGTCATTTTCATTTTTTAGTTGCAGCTTAGCGTTTGAGGAGTGGTGTTGTACACTTCACTTTGTGTTTATTTTCAGTGAGAAAGCAAATTTGGCTGCCGTTTTTATAATTTCAACAACAACAATATTATCCTTTTAAAAATGAAAGATTATTGATTTAGAGATATTAATTTTTAATGAAGAATTTCTGACTTCAATTTCGGTATGGTTTATTAATATTATATTACTATTATTTCATATTATTACGCTGAATATTAAATTTGCAGCGTGTAATAAGGACTGGAATACTGGTTTAAGTGTTTAAAAAAAGGTTGCGAATTGGTATTACTGGTTAGTTATTTTGGTTATATTTTCTTTAAATTTAAATTACATGTCCTGACTCCTGATGGCTGGGTTCCCGTCTCTGGGGCAATCTCAAATAGTCCCAGGTGGCTTTTTACTCTCTCTAATTTTCATATGTTGTGTAAATATAATAAATATATAAATATATAAAAATATACAGAATATAATAAAAATATAATAATGTACAGAATAAATATATTATTAAAATATAAATGTATCAATATAAATAGGTCAGCGTTTCCATTGTCCGTCATATGTATCTTAAAAACTATTAATGCTACAGTAAAACGGAATACATTTTTGGAATCAGCGTAAAGAGTTAGTACTGAAACACTTTTAAAAAAAAAGCGATTTTAAAAAAAAGTTAATAAAATGTAGAAGAGTAATTTTAAACTTATTTTAATTAACGTAACCTTACGTTGCCCTTTAAATAATGGGTGGTGTTTAAAACAAAGAATACCCAAGGGTATACCGCCCCGATGGCGGGGTGGTCTCGGCCTTCCGGGGAACTGCGGGGTAGGACTAATTCCCCCACTCCGGGGGAGGTCTCGGAACCCCGCTCTTTGGTATTTGGGTGTCGCGGGAATTCCTCCGCCCCCTCCCTACGGGAGTATGGGCTTTTATCCCCCCTATGTTCCCCAAATCGGCTCAACCTAGTGTGCCGTATATATATATGTATATATATACATATATATATATATATATATATATATATATATATATATATATATATATATATATATATATATATATATATATATATATATATATATATATATATATATATATATATATATAAGTATTTAATTTTGTGCACGTGAAAGAGATTTTGCGTTTCAGACCCAGTTACAGACCCCGTTACAAATTTATGACCCCGTTATAATGAACTGTTTTTAAGAGATTGCAGATTTTTTGATAGAATTTATCATTTAACACGAACATATTAATTGTTATTTATTACTCATTTCTTACATTAATTATACGTTTCAGGGCTAACGTTTTACGCTGATTCCGATAATGTATTCCTTTTTACTGTAGTATTATTAGTTTTTAAGATACATATGACGGACAATGGAAACGCTGGCCATATAAATATATATTAGTATAAATATTACTAATATTAGCATAAATATATTAATAATATATTAATATTATTATATATCATAATATTAATATAAATATAAATATATTAATTTTAATTATATATATATATATAATTTTTATCAAAATTATTTTTATTAGTCTTTTCAACAACATATATGTATAATCAATATTAGATTTGGCCGACTCAACAGGTGCGGTGTATGGTGTGCTCATTTTGGTGCCGTGCGGTGCGCGGTGCGCTCATTTTGGTGCGGTGCGTCACACAATTCCAATGCCCCAGTACGGAGCTCGGTGCGCATTGAAACATAGAGGTGCGGTTGCGGTGCGGGAAAAAATTACTTTTTGGTGCGGTGCGGTGCGGTACGGTGAGTGATGCGCTTACTCTGGAGCGGTGCGATGCGCAAAATTCCGATGCTCTGGCAACCCTAATTCAAAACCAATTCACTGTTATGGAACACTCTTCCTCTCTTTGACAAAATTCACACATACGCACACACACACACACACACACACACACACACACACACACACACACACACACACACACACACACACACACACACACACTTTGTAATTTCTGTGTTATATATTATTAAGCAGTACCGTTCATGTATTTTAGGCATTCCACCTTACACTTGTGATTTCCGATTGTTAAAAAGTTAAAAAGTACCGTTCCGAACTCAACCAGGTACTCCATTCCTCCTCTCTTCTCCCCCATCTCCCTCAGAGACCAGCAGACACTTGCAGAGAATTATTATTATTATTATATATATATATATATATATATATATATATATATATTTATTATTTGCATCAT
>JABUQX010018066.1:10000-11140 GCA_015478945.1 Trachelipus rathkii
GATTAGCGCTTATGGGAAACATTAATTTTTTTGCTTTTCTGCTTCAGCGTTCTGTTTCTCTTTTCATCATTATATTAGCCATACATATAGCTAAATATATAACATAACATGTAATATATATATATGGAACACTAGTTGGGGGACGGCCAAGTATTTCCTTGCAAGTTTACTCAAGCGTCGGTGCACATATCACACTTTACCTGCTAATTAACATATTCATTCTCAGCCAATACTGCATCAGGCTTTATTGTAACTACATTCGTGATTGTATCCTAGTTCTCTCTCTCTTTTTCTTTGGTGATGAGTTTGCAATAATTTTTTCACTACTATCTCTCTCGGTCGTATTCCGCGTGTGTTCTCCTCCTTCTACTTCATCTATTGGCTCTGTGTTGAATATTCTTCCAGTGAATCTGTCTAGTGTGATTTAAAATACTTGATACTGTATCTCTTGCGTGTCTTGTATTATATCGATTCTGGTAGATTCTACGTTATTATTCCCTTATTAATGGGTATCGTACCTAGCTAATAATAATAGTAATGTGCCGTAGATTGAAAGTTATTTATTTATCAACTCAGAACAACACATAATGATTAGAAGATTTTAACTTTATTTCTAAATATTGTAATTTTGCTTACCTGTGTTCCGAAACTTTTTTATAAACTGGATCTTCAAATTAAATTTTTGCAATAGTTCTGAACGGTCATTAAAATTAATTCCAAGAAAAGATACCTAATATGAGCGTTTTTTCTACGCTTTATATGTATATTAATTCTCTTCTACAATATATCTTTCATTATTACTTTTTCTACTAACCGTCATTAATTTCTCATTTGAAGATGGAATATCATAATGCTCCTTAGCAGATGAGAGTGTGAGAGTGGTGTTTAAACATCAAAGACAGACTAGTGTAGAGGCGCTTGATTATTCAAGTTATTTAGGTAAATTTCTTGACATCTATTTAGCATATATCCAGAATAAGATCATAGAAGATTGATAATTTGACTGTCTTTCCCACATATAAGTATAGAATGTTAACTATTATTTGATGGAAATACGATGCTATGAGCTAGTATCACATAAGCAATGAAGAGGTTTCTTTTGTTAATTGAGAGCAGATATAAATTTTAATATTCCTAAAA
>JABUQX010018067.1:7500-38402 GCA_015478945.1 Trachelipus rathkii
TTGGTTCTCCATTTCTGGAGTAACTTTACTTGAAGAAAAGAAGATGAGAACTCGAAGAAAGTTTTTATAACACTGAATTAAATCTATTTCTTTTTCTTCTTTTTTCTTTACGTTTCTTTTGAGGAATTAAAAAAAAAGAAAGTAAACATAATAACACTTTTCTTTTTGCTTTTATAGATATACAAATGTTTGCAGTGAATATATATATATATATATATATATATATATATATATATATATATATATATATATATATATATATATATATATATATATATATATATAAGATATATATGTGTGTGTGTAAGGTGTGTATGTGTGCGTGCGTGTCACCACATAAATTCTTTATAAAATACCAAGCAATCAGCCAAATTTATTGGATAAGCATTTCAGATCCTGCAGGATCAAGGGAAATCTGAAAATTTCCAATGGAAACTCTTTATAATTGGTAAATTCTTCATTGATATTTGTATTGTACCAGACCCGACAAGAATTTTTATTTAAGGAATTATTCTAGGTCAATTCCATGAATTCTTTATTTGCTGCGTAATTTTACGGATTTTCCTATAAACCATTGGGAAATTACTCAATTGGAAATTGAAATTTCTGATTTAAACAAATATGGGTCAAGTGAAAACCTCCTTGGTCCTTTGAAAATTATTCAGTGAACCCTGTCAAAAAAAAAAAAAAAAAAAAAATGGGAAATCAGTATGGGAACCATTTAAAATTTCCAATATTAATTGTGATTAAGTCTTTCAGTAGTCTTAAGTCTTTATAAATACTTTTTGCGTTTGTAAATTTTAAAAATTCTATAGTTGTTGACATTTCAACAGCATAATATTAAAATTAATGTAATCATAATAATAATAATATACTACTACTACTACTACTACTACTACTACTACTACTACTACTACTACTACTACTACTACTACTACTACTACTACTACTACTACTACTACTACTACTACTACTACTACTTACTACTACTACTATTACTACTACTACTAATAATAATAATAATAATAATAATAATAATAATAATAATAATAATAATAATAATAATAATAATAATAATAATAATAATAATAATAATAATAAATAAATAATACTAATAATAATAATAATAATAATAATAATAATAATAATAATAATAATAATAATGATGACGATGATATTTACACACAACGACTAAGGCTTTCCCAGCTTATTACTCCCAACAGTAGCTTTCAATTATACTTTTACTTCAGGCGTGGGTGATTTCCGAACTATTTAAGGAGGCTATTGCACTCATCCATGTTGTTGTATGCGATGGCTCTCGGAGATTTAGTTAGCGTGTATTCCGCTTTGTCTAGTGTAAGGGATTTGTGCTATGGAGATTGATTTTTTAAAAATGGCTAACATAGGTGAAATTTCACTTATACAGCATTGGTAAATTCAGTTTGGTGCACGCACTATGAATGGCAGAGCTTTCGTTGTTAGGACTATTTATATAGCACAAACATCGGAACTTGATATACTTTCGAGCGCAAAGGTATGCCTATCGTATGGTCTTCAGCAAGGAGATTATCTGCCTAGGAGATTTCAGCTGCTACGTCTGTTCATATGGTAGTAAAGTAGAAGTTCAATTCATTTGCTATGTGTTGTTTATTCGTTACATTTCGGGATGGGTGGGGTGAGGAGTTTAGACCCTCCTCAACTCCAGGCTACTGCCTTATATATAGACATATATATATATATGTAGTATATATATATGTTATATTAGTATTTATATATATATATATATTTATATATATATATATATATATATATATATATATATATATATATATATATATATATAGAGCTATAAGGTGGAAGTTCAATTCATTTTGCTGTGTACTTTGATCGTTTACATTTCGGGATTGGTGGGGTGAGGATTTTCGAGTTAGACCCTCTCAACCCCCAGGCTACGGCCTTATATATATATATATATATATATATATATATATATATATATATATATATATATATATATATATATATATATATATATATATATATATATATATATATATATATAATAAAAATAATAATATTAATAATATTAATAATATTAATAATAATAATAATAATAATAATAATAATAATAATAATAATAATAATAATAATAATAATAATAATAATAATAATAATAATAATAATAATAATAATTACAATAATAATTATAATAATAATAATAATAATAATAATAATAATAATAATAATACAAACACACACAAAAATAATAATAATAATAATAATAATAATAATAATAACACACATAATAATAATAATAATAATAATAATAATAATAATAATAATAACAATAATAATACTGGAAACTAAGATGATAAATCTATAAATTTAGCTGCGTATACATTTTCCATCCATAGTGCTCTAACTTTAAAAAGACCGAGTATATCAAGGCTCACCATCTCTATATGCCTCATGTCGTAAATGTGATGAGTCTTGATAAGCTCCTGCCTTTTGCTGTTAAAGAGCTTTAGTGGGGAAAATATATTTGTGCTAAATTTGACGTTTCCACTATCCAGTTTTTAATACTCTCACTTAATTAGATGGAATTTAACATAGTAAACAGAGTAAGGACCAGAAAAGTAACATTCGTTAATCGTTCCGCTACAGCAAAGAAAAAGAAAAGGATAATGATTCCGATACTCCATTACTAAAAAAAAAATGCTTATGGAGTAACGGACTATTTTCGAACTAATATATATATATATATATATATATATATATATATATATATATATATATATATATATATATATATATATATATATATATATATATATATATATATATATATATATATGTGTATTATATATATATATATATATATATATATATATATATAAGGGTGTCCTTGGAGGAATGTGCCAAACTTCAAGGGTGTATTACGTAAGTCATTTGAAGGAAAAAAAGTTATATCAACATAGGTCGGAATCGGAAAGGTTAGCGAGTTATGGCTTAATGACGAACACAAATAGGTATGCAAAATGTGCACCTTCGTTACAAATTTGTAAGGAGTAGACCTTGAAAACGATCGCTACGCAGTGTTAGTCGTAGTTACTGTCATTTGTAGGTGAACACAGGTGTAAAGAGTAGACTGTGAATACGGTTGCTAAAGAGTATTAGTCATTGTTATTGTCATCTGTAGTTGAATATTATGGTTAGTTTAGGCATGCCTTTTACGCTTACAAATGTAGAATATTCAGATATACATTACATTTACGACTTTTGTAATGGTAACGCGAGAGCTTCCGTGCTGGAATATCGTCGACGTTTCCCACAACGGTATCCACTACCAAATCGACAGGTATTTATCGATACACACAGACGACTTCGAGAAAGTGGATCGTTTCAACTACATTCAGAAAGGGTGCCTGTTCGACTAGAACACGTAGATGATATCCTTCAGACGGTACAACGCAGTCCCAGACTTAGCACCCGCAGAATTTCTGCGCGTCTTCGAATCCCTCGCACTACTGTGTGGAGAACATTGCACGCTGACGGTTTATATCCGTACCATGTACAAAGAATTCAACATCTTCAACAGGACGACTACGGCCAACGACAACAATTTTCCCGATGGATTCTTGCTGATCCCGAACATCCGAGATGCATTTTATTTACCGATGAGTCGACCTTTACACGTGACGGTATTAATAATAGTAGGAATAATCATGTATGGGCTCATAATAATCCTCATGCTACGGTTGAAAGCAACTTTCAACACAGATTTTCTGTGAACGTGTGGTGTGGTATCATTAGAAATCAGCTTATTGGTCCACATGTGTTTAATGGTCGTCTTACGGGGGAAGTGTACCGGAATTTTCTAGAAAACGAACTACCAATTCTTTTGGAGGATGTTCCTTTGGCAATCCGAGCTGCGATGTATCTGCAACACGACGGGGCACCTGCACATTCACACCGCATAGTGTGTGAGTATCTTGATCGAACATATCCAAACCGCTGGATCGGCCGAGGGGGATCATATGCTTGGCCAGCACAATCACCTGACCTAACCCTACTGGATTATTACTTTTGGGGACACATGAAAGAGCTTGTCTATTCAGTGATGGTTGATAATCGCAACGAATTAATACAGAGAATATTTAATGCTGCAGATGAAATTCGGCTGAATCCTCAAATACTGGAGAATGCGTCAAACTCCATAGCTAATCGCGCACAATGTTGTATTCAGGCCGCCGGTGGTCATTTTGAACATGTCATGTAGCTTCTTCATGTATTACTCATCGTACTGTAATTGTTGTGAAATAAAAGGTGTTCTTTCGGATTTTGTCTCATCTTACTTCATCAACCCGTACCTCGCTACCTCTCCCGAATCAGACCTATGTTGATATAACCTTTTCCACTTAACATGCCTTCTGTACTACACCCTTACAATTTTGTAACGAAGGTGCACAATTTGCATACCTATTTTTGTTCGTCAATACGCCATAACTCGCTAACCTTTCCGATTCCTACCTATTTTTGATCATGCAATAAGGTTAAGAGTTTCAGGCCAAAAGAAGATGTTGGACCAACTGACAGGGCGAAAGCCCTTCCTGGGAGTTGTTATATATATATATATATATATATATATATATATATATATATATATATATATATATATATATATATATATATATATATATATATATATATATATATATATATATATATATATAGTTTTTTATATATATATATATATATATATATATATATATATATATATATATATATATATATATATATATATATATATATGGCTTATATGTATTTCATTAACAGCAAAATATCATTTTTTCAATCAGATATCTCAAAAACTACAATAGCTACAGGGAAAACGAATACATTTCTGGAATGCTGGTCCAATTTTAGTGCGGAAAATGTAAAAAAAAACATATCAAAAACTACAATAGCTACAGCGAAAAGGAATACATTTTTGGAATCCTTGTAAAATTTTAGTTAGGAAAATGTAAAAAAAATAATAAATAAATAAAAAATATTGGCTTTTTTTTTTTTTAGGAGCAGGGGACATAATATATATATATATATATAATATATTATTTGTAAAGGTATTACACGGCAATGTAGGGGGCTCGAGCCGACGGGGAACACAGGGGGGGACGTTTTCCATACCCCGTAGGGGAGGGGCGGAGGAACCCCGCGACACCCAAATACCAAAGAGCGGGGGTTCCGGAGACCCTCCCCGGAGGGGGGGAATTAGTCCTACCCTGTAGTTCCCCGGAAGGCCGAGAGACCCCGACTCCTGCCATCGGTGCGGTATACCCTTGGGGTATTCTTTAGTAAAAAAAAAAGCAAAATTTAATATTGTAGTTTTTGAGATTTTTTTTTTTTTACATTTTCCGCACTAAAATTGGACCAGCATTCCAACAATGTATTCCTTTTCCCTGTAGCTATTGTAGTTTTTGAGATATGAGATAATAAGTATAAGAAATTTTTGCTGTTAATGAAATACATCTTTCCCTATATATATATATATATATATATTTATATATATAATATTTATTTTTTTATATATATATATATATATATATATATATATATATATATATATATATATATATATATATATATATATATATATATATATATATATATATATATATATATATATATATATATATATATATATATATTTATATTATATATATATATATATATATATATATATATATATATATATATAGTTTGAAAATTCTGGAGATGTTCAAGATTAATTTGTTAGAAAAAGAACTATTCTTCTATTTATCTGCATTGAGTCTTTGTGAAGGTCTGTCTCCGGCCCTTTGTGAGTGACATAGTCTTTCTTTCGCCTTCGTCGAGCCTAGGCACAAGGCCCGGGATTCCAAGCCTAAGCTTACGAGCAATAAGAATCATTTCTTGCTTGAAAACACTAGGAGAAAAAAAGGAAACAAAAATGGAGAGGAAAAATAATAAAAACTTAGCGTCACATAAGACATTTTGTAAAAGACAAATTAAAGAAAATCAAAGTCATTTTTTAGAGCGTTTTCATGTTTTGTCTCAGAAAAAGAATCAAATAAAACGTCGCTCCCTTAGTCTTTGATGCAATAAAGGCTCAGAATGTTTTTAATGGGATTAAAAGGATGATTAGAACAGATTTATTTATATGTATATGTAATTATATATTTTTTGGGGTTGGCAGAGAAAATGGAATTAAAACAAAAAATCATAAACAACAGTATTAATAATAATAATAATAATAATAATAATAATAATAATAATAATAATAATAATAATAATAATAATAATAATAATAATAATAATAATAATAATAATAATAATAATAATAATATTAATAATAATAATAATAATAATAATAATAATAATAATAATAATAATAATAATAATAATAATAATAATAATAATAATAATAATAATAATAATAATAATAATAATAATTATAATAATACACACACACACACACACACACACACACACACACACACACACAATAATAATAATAATAATAATAAAGTAATATTAAAATTTTTCCTAATCTTTTTTAGTACCTCATCATATTCTCTTAATTTTCAAGAGATTATATATATATATATATATATATATATATATATATATATATATATATATATATATATATATATATATATATATATATATATATATATATATATATATATATATATATATATATATATAATTATATATATATTATTTATATATATATATATATATATATATATATTTAAGAAAGTATATATATATATATATATATATATATATATATATATATATAAAGAAGTATAGTTATATATATTATATATATGTTATATATATATATATATGGTTCATATATATATATATATGTTATATATATATAAAGAAGTATATATATATATATATATATATATATATATATATATATATATATATATATATATATATATATATATATATATATGTAAGGGCAGGTTTCCCTACCCTCACTATAATAACTATGTATACTTGATATATGCATCCATACATTAAATTTTAATTATTATTTCATTGTATAAGAGAAATATTTAACAACTCTTTGTATGGCACCATTGTTGTAAGAGTGAGTCACGCAACCGGAGTGCCTGGGGTATGAAGTAAGGAGAGCCAGTTAGCGTCTCATATTATAAGAAGAGAGATGCGTTAAGACCTCACGTTACGAGAAGAGAGGTCGTGTTAAGCATCGGCTTGTTAAAAGGCCGGAAAATTTGTGTTTTGATTGTAGAAATTTATTGTGTTAACTTTCACCAATCTTATTAATGACTGTGAAACTGGCCTATTGTGTTAACTAATGGATTGATTGCATTATTAATTGTTTTTAACATTGATACCATTATTTACTATTTGATTTAATTAATCTTAGAAATAAAGATAAGAAGTAATTACTCTTTTTTTCCCACTGTATTTAACTCTTCAAGGGTTAATACAAAGAAATGGTAACCCCATTAGTGACCTTGAACACCCAACCTGACTGATTTGAAGAGTGCCAAACAGTGAATTAATTCAAACAGTGCCTAATTAAGACAGTGAAGTGAAAAAAAGTGCCGATTCAAAACACAAACACACACAAAAAACATACAAAATAAAATAAAACAGTTCAAATTCCCAAGAAAAAAAGCAGTGAAATAAGAAACCCTATCGCAATAGGCTTAAAACTTTCCCCTAAACAAAAAAGAAAAGAAAAAAATCCATCCCAAATTCCCCCAAGAAAAAAAAAAGAAGCACCCAATATTTGAAACAAAGAAGCAAGATGACTGTTACAACTTGGCCTGAAATCTCAAGCCCCAACCCTCCTGTCCCTCACGAATTTCTCCAGAATGGGGGAACAAGGGAGGCAGACAACTTTTCTCAAAATGGACAAGGAGAGTCTTCAACTCACGAAAGCAAAATAGACCACCTAATAGCTATGCAGAAAAAAACCACGGAAGAAATGATTTCTCTAATTGGAACAATCACAGACCTAATGAAAACAATTTGCGAGACTTCAAAAAATTCTTCAATCAACATTGACAATCAAAATTCAAGACAGGGAAACGTTTAGGCCCCCCTATAACTCGATCGACGAAACAAGGGGGAATGAATACGTGGCGGAATACTTATTTTAGGCGGAAAAATTTTAAATATAGAGGTAAAATTTTTGGAAATGATTTTTACAATGGTCATTATAATAATAATCATAATAATAATTATAATGGTAGGAGACATTATTATAACAATAATCATAATAACGGTAGAAGTTATAGTTATAATTATAATTACAATAATGGAAATTACAATAATTATGGTAGGGACAATCTTTTTAATAATAATTGCCATGGTAGTGAAAATATTAATTGTAACAATAATAATTATAATAACTATGCTCCTGTTGGTTGTAATAGGTATAGTAATAATAATGGATATGGTAATCACAACAATTTTAATAATTACAGACATTTTAATAAACCTAGAATAAATAATAATTCTGGTGGTATTCGGTATAGGAATTTTGGGGGGTTTACTTATGGGGGTTATTCGAAATATCCAGGGGGAGGGGAGAATGTTTTCCATCGACGAAGAAAATATTACACTAACGATTTTAGAGATGCATGCTACAGAAGGGTACTTTTAATAATTATAATTATAGGCATAATAGAAGTATTAGTCATAATAATGTTTATAAATGGAGTAGGGTTGCAAACTATAATGAAAATTATAATAATAATAATAATGTGAATCATAGTGGAATTTGTAATAATTATAATTATAATAGAAACGCATGTTATAATAATAGGTATAAATATGTTAGAAATACTGACTGTAATAATGAACATGTTAGTAATAGGACTTTTAATTACGATAACGAAATTAGGGACGAGGATGTTAATGGTATTGCTGAAGCTGCTATCACAGAGAGTGACTCTGGTGGGGGATTTGTCCCCCCAGTTGAGCCAATTCATTCCCCTGCTGAAACGGGAGGAAGCACGGAGGCAGAGGCTGATGTTATTTCAGTTTGTGGCTCTTCTCATGCGGAGCAAGAGGGTAGTTTAAGTACAGATGTAGAAAATGGGATATTTGAAAATACTGTAATGACTGAATTGCGGGGGGGAGAAGGGTATCGTAGCGCTTGTGACTTAAGCTCCCAGGAGCGAATCGAGGAAGAACGTAGAGCATTGAATTACTATTCTGCCAGTAATAATGATGATGATAATAATAATAATAATAATAATAATAATAATAATAATAATAATATTAATAATAATAATAATAAAAATACTAATAAAAGCGGTAGTACTAGTAGTGGAAATAATAATAATAATAATAAAAATAATAATAATAATGAAAAGAATAATGATAATAATAATAATAATAATGAAAGTAATAATAATAATAATAATAATAATAATAATAATAATAATAATAATAATAATAATAATAATAATAATAATAATAATAATAATAATAATAATAATAATAATGATGATGATGATAGCGACGATTATGATGATGTTAATTGGATAAATTTTGGGAGTGAGAGGGATACGACCTTTTTAAAGAAAAATTGTGTTAATGTTGGAACTGCGATGATTGCAAAGAGAGCGGTTTTTATGAAATTCTATTCTATTATGGATAGGAGAAATAATAATAGTTTTTTACTAGATTGGGGAAGTTCTTTAAATTTAATACGACCTTCAAAGGCAGATAGGAGTGGGGGTGTAATGGGTTCTGTGACAGCCGCTAACGGAACATTGATATCCATTTATAATAAGAAATTAATTAAAATTGACATTGGGCTTGGAAGGCAATATGAATTGTACGCGTTCGCTGCAGAGGTCAATTTCAATATTCTGGGGATGTCTTTTTTGGAGAAATATGGGTTCATTATTGACTTCAATTATAATTACATGCTTGACCCCGAAACAAACCGTAACGTTTCGATAGATAATGAAGCTTCTGTCTTCTTACGCCAAGTGCGAAATTCGCTCTTACCTTTATCTTGTCCCACTTTAGTGGGATAATTTTTATCTTCTTCCCTCTCTCTGACGCTATTGGCGGAAAGTACATTGTAAGAAGGGCCTTAATGAATTATGAATACTTTATAATAACTCTCATGGCGTGAAGATCGAAATAAACAAATTGAAGGCGGTCTTATGTTATATAATAGAGGTTATAAAAACGAAATCAATTTTGTAATGGGATATTGTAGAATTAATAAGGTCTGTTTATATATATTTTGTTTTAATAGTATTTAAAAAAAAAAATTTTAAATTTCAAAAAAAAAAAAAAAAAAAAAAAAAAAAAAAAAACGTGTAAGGGCAGGTTTCCCTACCCTCACTATAATAACTATGTATACTTGATATATGCATCCATACATTAAATTTTAATTATTATTTCATTGTATAAGAGAAATATTTAACGACTCTTTTGTGAGGGCACTTTCAAATGTGATGGGCAGCCGCGGAAACGTGCGTCCAACGGAGTGCTCGGAGTATGAAGTAAGGAGAGCGAGTTAGCGTCTCATATTATAAGAAGAGAGATGCTCACGTTACGAGAAGAGAGGTCGGTTAAGCATCGGCTTGTTAAAAGGCCGGAAATTGTGTTTTGATTATAGAAATTATAGTGTTAACTGTCACCAATCTTATTAATGACTGTGGAACTGGCCTATTGTGTTAACTAATGAATTGATTGCATTATTAATTGTTTTTAACATTGATACCATTATTTACTATTCGATTTAATTAATCTTAGAAATAAAGATAAGAAGTAATTACTCTTTTTTTACCACTGTATATAACTCTTCAAGAGTTGATATATATATAGTATATATATATATATATATATATATATATATATATAAATATTTATATATATAAATATATATATATATATATATATATATATATATATATATATATATATATATATATATATATATATATATATATATATATATATATATGGGAAAGATGTATTTCATTAACAGCAAAAATTTCTTCAATTCCATTCTCATATCTCAAAAACTACAATAGCTACAGGAAAAAGAATACATTTTTGGAATGCTGGTCCAATTTTAGTGCAGAAAATGTTAAAAAAAAAAAAAATCTTAAAAACTACAATAGCTACAGCGAAAAGGAATATATTTCTGATAAAATTTTGGATAGGAAAATAAAAATAAAAAATAAAAAAATTATTGTTAATAATTATAGTAATATGATTAGAGAGCCTATTTAGAGACCTTTTATTGGTTACTCGTTAAAATAAATAGACTTTCTATTAAATTTTTGCTTTTTTTACTAAAGAATACCCAGGGAGCTGGCCTCTCTGGGAACTACATGGGTAGGACTGACTCCGAGGGGTCTCCGAACCCCTGCTCTTGGTATTTGGGTGTCGTGGTGTTCCTCCACCCCAGGGTATGGAAAACGTCCCCCTGTGTTCCCCGTCGGCTCGAGCCCCTTCACACGTCGCGTAATACCCTATTAAATAATATATATTATTATTATTATTATTATTATTATTATATGAAGAAGAAGATATATATATATATATATATTATTATATTATTATTATTATTATTATTATTATTATTATTATATTATTATTATATTATTGGTTATTATTATTATATATATATATATATATTGAATTATATATTTATATATATATATATTATTTTTATACATATTATTATATATATATATATATATATATATTATACATATTATATATCTATATTGTTATTATTATATATATATTATTATACATATTATATTATTATATATATATATATATTATTATTATTATTATTATTATATAAATATATATTATATATTATATTATATACATAAATATACATATATATACATATTATATTATATTATTATATATATATATATATAGCAGTATATATATATATATATATATATATATATATATATATATATATATATATATATATATATATATATATATATATATATATATATATATATATATATATATATATATATATATATATATATATATATATTATATTTGCTCCTAAAAAAAAAAAAAATAGCCAATATTTATTTTATTTATTTATTATTTTTTTTTACATTTTCCTAACTAAAATTCTTACAAGGATTCCAAAAATGTATTCCTTTCGCTGTAGCTATTGTAGTTTTTGAGATATGATTTTTTTCTTCCACTAAAATTGGACCAGCATTCCAGCAATGTATTCTTTTTGCAGCTATTGTAGTTTTTGAGATATATGATTGAAAAAAAATATTTTGCAGAAAAAGAAATTATTTTGCTCATAGATAAAAAGAAAACCATTAGATATATTATTATTATATTATTATATTATATATATTATATATTATATATTATAGCATATATATAAAGAAAAGAAAGTTACATATTATATACATATATATATATACTATTTTAAAAACCTTTTATATAAGTATATATATATATATATATATATATATATATATAGTATATATATATATATATATATTATATATATATATATATATATATATATATATATATATATATATATATATATATATATATATATCTATATATATATATATATATATATATATATAAATCCATTCGGTTTTTAGCCAATGGTCAGTTTTGAATTTTTTTGTTTTTGTTTTTAATATATTGCTACTATATGCCAACAATGAATTTCAGTGGTAACGGATATGATTCAAAAGTTCGAAATATTTTGAATAATTTTTAAAAATCACATTTATCTATTTAGCTATTGTAGTTTTGAGATATGATTTTTTTTTTTTTCCCACTAAAATTGGACCAGCATCCCAGCAATTGTATTCTTTTTCCTGTATCTATTGTAGTTTTTGAGATATCTGATTGAAAAAATGTTTTGCTGTTAATGAAATACATATAAGCCTATATATATATATATATATATATATATATATATATATATATATATATATATATATATATATAAAAATATATAAAAATATGTGTATATATATGTGTTGATATATATAGAAAAAAAATATTCTTATCATTATTAAGTTTATATATATATATATATATATATATATATATATATATATATAGTATATATATATATATATATATATATATATATATATATATATATATATATATATATATATATATATATATATATATATATATATATATATATATATATATATATTTCTTTTTTTTTTTTTGATAATGTTTTTTTTTTTATTTTTTTTTTTTTTTTTTTAATATATTGATACTATATGATACCAACAATGAATTTCAGTGGTAACGGACATGATTCAAAAGTTCGAAGTATTTTTAAATAATTTTTAAAAATCACATTTATGTTAAATATTTTAAAAATGAAATATCTCAAAAAGTACGACACTTACAGAAAAACCAATTACATATTTGGAATCAGCGTATAAAGCTTATTACAAAATGTAAAAAAAAAAAAATAAAAAAAAAAAAATTTTTTTCAAAAATTAAATATCTCAAAAAGTACGACACTTACAGAAAAACCAATTACATATTTGGAATCAGCGTATAAAGCTTATTACAAATATGTAAAAAAAAAATTAGGGGCTCGAGCCGACGGGGACAGAGGGGGACGTTTTCCATACCCCGTAGGGGAGGGGCGGAGGAACCCCGCGACACCCAAATACCAAAGAGCTGGGGTTCCGGAGACCCTCCCCGGAGGGGGAGAAAGTCCTAACCTGTCGTTCCCCGGAAAGTCGAGACCCCGACTCCTGCCATCTTTGTGTTTCAATTCTGGGTATTCCTTTTAGTTAAAAAAAAATTAAAAGTTACGGATCCGTAAACCTAACTGGTCCTATATATTTTTAATCATGTCCGGTACCACTGAAATTCATTGTTGGTAACTACAGTAGCAATATATTAAAAAAAAAAAAAAAAATCAAAACGGACGATTATAAAACAGAAAAAAAAAATATATATATATATATATATATATATATATATATATATATATATATATATATATATATATATATATATATATATATATATATATATATATATATATATATATATATATATAGTATATAGTATATATATATATATAAATATATATATATATATATATATATATATTTATATATATATATATATATAATATATATATATATATATATATATATATATATATATATATATATATATATATATATATATAGTATATATATATATATATATATATATATATATTTTATATATATATATATTTTTTATATATATATATATATATATATATATATATATATATATATATATATATATATATATATATATATATATATATATATATATATATATATATATATATATAGAGAGAGAGAGAGAGAGAGAGAGAGAGAGAGAGAAGTTTTTATTAAACCAGGGAGTAATAAAAAATTTGACTTTGTAAAGTTGGTACTTTTAATATTTGTTATGAAAAGCATAATAAACTAAAGAACTCATCAACCTTCTATTGACCGTAAAAATGCTTACTACAAAACAGTTAAAATGCTTAGTGCAGGGCAGTAAAAATGCTTAATACAGGGTAGTAAAAATGCTTAGTACAGGGCAGTAAAATGCCTAGTGCAGGGCAGCAAAAATGCTTAGTACAGGGCAGTAAAAATGCTTAGTGCAGGGCTAGTAAAAATGCTTAGTGCAGGGCAGTAAAAATGCTTAGTACAGGGCAGTAAAAATGCTTAGTACAGGGCAGTAAAAATGCTTAGTACAGGGCAGTAAAATGCTTAGTACAGGGCTGTAAAAATTCTTAGTGCAGGGCGGTCAAAAATCCTTCGTTAACAAGGACACGGTAAACCGGTACGTCAGATCAATGCTATAAATTGGAAACTTATTTTATCAGAGTTGTGTATCACGGCATCATTCTCGACGGCATACTTTATTTTTATTTTTCATATGAATTATTGTTTTTGAAATTTTAAGTTGAATTTTATGTTAAAAAAATATTTTATACACAATAATTACCTTTTAATTAAGTATTACGTGACATTTAGGAATTTTTTTTTTATCTCAGCATAGACTCTAAAAAAATAGTACTGAAGAATAAAAAATAATGATGTAAGGCTTTTGAGAAAAATGTTACAGCCTCTCAAAGTTCTACTACTTCAGGTTATGATAGGTTCTGTTAAGTATACACATGTAAATGTGTATACTTAACAAATCTTATTGTAACCTGAACTATGATGGTCCTAAACCGACCTCGAGGCCCGTTCATTTTTTATAAGAAAACCTTATGGGATTATTCCAAACTTTGAGAGGCTGTAACTTTTTTTTCCTAAAGACTTAAATCATTTTTATTTATTTTATTCCTCATTATTATTTTTTTAGTCTATGCTGCAATTTTTATAAAATCTAAGTAGAGGCCCTTAATGTAAACAGTTACTATATATATATATATATATATATATATATATATATATATATATGTAATAAAATATTTCTATATATATATATATATATATATATATATATATATATATATATATATATATATATATATATATGTATATATATATATATATATATATATATATATATATATATATATATATATATATATATATATATATATATATATATATATATATATATATATATATATATATATATATATATATATATATATATATATATATATATATATATATATATATAGGCTTATATGTATTTCATTAACAGCAAAATATTATATTTTCAATCAGATATCTCAAAAACTACAATAGCTACAGGGAAAAGGAATACATTGCTGGAATGCTGGTACAATTTTAGTGCGGAAAATGTAAAAAAATATTATATTTTTTTTTTTAGTAAAAGAGAAATAATATATATATATATATATATATATATATATATATATATATATATATATATATATATATATATATATATATATATATATATATATATATATATATATATATATATATATATTATTTGTAAAGGTATTACATGGCAATGTAGGGGGCTCGAGCCGACGGGGAACACAGGGGGGGACGTTTTCCATACCCCGTAGGGGAGGGGCGGAGGAACCCCCGCGACACCCAAATACCAAAGAGCGGGGGTTCCGGAGACCCTCCCCGGAGGGGGGGAATTAGTCCTACCCCGTAGTTCCCCGGAAGGCCGAGAGACCCGACCTGCCATCGGTGCGGTATACCCTAGTATTCTTTAGTAAAAACAAAAAACAAAATTTAATAGAGTCTATTTATTTTAACGAGTAACCACAAAAGGTCTCTAAATAGGCTCTAATCATCATCATCATCATCATCAAAGATTTCAATTCAAAATTTTACCAGGATTCCAAAAATGTATTCCTTTTCGCTGTAGCTATTGTAGTTTTTGAGATTTTTTTTTTTCCCGCACTAAAATTGGACCAGCATTCCAGCAATGTATTCCTTTTCCTGTAGCTATTGTAGTTTTTGAGATATGAGAATGGAATTGAAGAAATTTTTGCTGTTAATGAAATACATCTTTCCCATATATATATATTATTATATTATTATATACTTATATTATTATTATTATTATACATATTATTATTATTATTATATACATATTGATACATATTATATTGTTATATATATATTATTATATTACATATTATTATTATTTTTCTTTGTATATCATATTATTTTATATATATATATATATATATATATATATATATATATATATTATATATATATATATTATATATATATATATATTAAATATATTATTATTATTATTATTATTATTATTATTATATATATATATATATATATTATATTATATATATATATTATCTTATACATATATATTATATATATATAGTTGAAGAAGAGTATATTATGTTGAAGTTATTATATTACATATTATATACATATATTATTATTATTATTATTATTATTATTACATATATTATTATTATTATTATATATATATTTAATAATATAAGTAATATAAATATTTCTTACTACTATTTATGAGTTAGGGGTAACATCAACTTCATTTTTTTAATTGAAAAATGGAAAATGAATATTTTTAATATCAGAAAATATTTATATATTTGAATATTTGAAAGTATAGAGACAGTAAGAATTACCGAGACTTCTTAATGATCTTAGAGTAAGGGAATATTGACCATTATGATCTATAAACACACAAATGATCTTGTATATATATACTGAGAATAAGACATCTGACTATCTGAAAGATAACTAATGAGGCACATTGCACACCACATTACTCAGCTTAATAAAATTTGTCAGTCATAAAATGCAGTTTTACCTTAATAACTACCGTAACAAAACCCACCAAATTGGATTAGTCAAAATATACTATATGATGTTTCTTGAATGTTGCAAGTGAGTCTCTCAAGAACCTCTTGCGGCAAACAATTCCAAAAATTGATAACCTTATTACTGAATGAATATTTTCTTATATCAAGGTGGCATGCCCTTTTCTTTATTTTTTTATCGTTCCCCCTGGTCTCCCGTCATTAGTGTACTATAAAGAATTTATTGATCTCTGCATTATCAATAAATGTAAAATATTTTGTAGACTTAAATCATCTCCTCTCTAAAAAATTGCTTTTCTACAAACATTCCTAACTCATTCATCCTATCCTCGTAGATCTTATTCTCAAACCCAGAAATCATCCTTGTTCTACATGCGCTCTCTCCAGCATATCTATGGCCTTCCTTAAATAAAATGCCCAAACTTGTCCACAATACTCTATACTGACCTAACATAGCTATTATACAGTTTACTTATAACTTCCTTGTTCTAAGCAACATTGCGATTTATTATACCCAGCATCTTATTAACTTATTCCTTGCTTCTAAACACTGATAGCCGCCACTTTCAGATTACTGTTTATGATAACACCCAAACTTTTTCCTGGGACACTGACTCAAGCTAATCCCATATATATATATAAGAGAGAGAGGGAGCAGTTATGAGTATATATATATATATATTTAGTATTTACATAGAGGATATAGATCCACATATATATATATATATATATATATATATATATATATATATATCGTAAATTAGGGAATAAGGAGCCAAAATGTCAAAATTTTGACCTTTGAAAAAGGGTCAAAAACAAGAACAATCTGATATAAGTGAAGTACAATTTTTTTTGAGAGATATAGACCTTCCTAAATGTTTTTTTTATTTAAGAAAGCTTTTTGGAAATATGCACCGTAATATTTTAAATTTTTTTTTGAAAATTAAATGTAATTTTTTTTTTAAGAAAAAAAAGAAAAAAAGAATAAAAAAGCAACTTGCATTGGGGGAAAGGGATTAATGAATATTATCAAGGTTAGGGCTATTCAGTAGTGCTTATTAATAATAAAACTGAATAGTACAAATATAGTAGAACATATTAAAAAAATTGCGTAAAAGAATTTTGTTTCTGGTATTTTATTAATTAGTTTAATTACAAGTACAAATGTTAAAAAAAAAATAATTTATTTCTAAATTTTTTTATTAAAATTATTTACAATTATAAAATACAAATTTATGTATATTAAGAATAATAAAATAACATTCACTCCCCAAAAAAGGAATTTTTTGTAAAAATTAAATATTTTCCATACTTTACATATTTAACATATTCTACATATTTTTCATTTTTGAGTTTCGATTGATACAAACACCCTCTTTTTACACCCACAACTACCCACATCATTTCCTCTTGGGTGTATAGGAGTCATCGGACACCTTTTTTTTGAATGTCCTTGGCATCTATAAAAAGGAAAAAAAATATCAAAATATAATAAATATCTAAAATAACTAAGATAAGTAATAAAATAATTAATAATCTAATACTTATAACATATGATGGTACAAAGTAACTTATTCTATACAGTCTCAAGTATGATGATTATAGATAAATACACTAATATCAGACTACTAATTACCATAAAATCGAAATAATAAAATAGTGCTAACCAATAATATATTGAAAACTCATCACCCAAGCAACACAGACGACTAGAATATGCATGACATCATGAATAATCAACTCACTATAAGAGTATAATCAAACTATTACACTTTCAGTATATATATATATAATATAATATCATCCCTCTAGTTGGCTATCTTTCTCCCAGCATCTCTCTCTTTTACTCTCGTGCTCTCCTCTCCATACTTCATCAATTCTCTAGTCATCTCTTCATCTCTCTCTCTCTCTCTCTCTCTCTCTATACTATACTAACCTAACTAATTCTATATCAGGATATATATATCTGTACCTATATTATAATTATATATATAATATGTACCTATATATATATTATATATATATATAAGCCTATATAGTATATTATATAATATGTATATTATATATATAATATATATTATATATATATATAATATATTACTATATATAATTATATATCTATATATATATATATATATATATATTCAATTAATTCTCTTAGTGTCACCTTCATACTACATTAGCTCTTCATTGGTAACTATATATTCATATATATAATTATTATAAACTATAAATATAGTTATACATATATAATATATATAACATAATAATTATATAACATCTAACTATAAACGTAACCTATGGGTACTATAATTATTTACTATAATATACAATTAAATAAATCACTGCCTTATATATCCTATATAATATCCTATATATAGTTTTATTAATATTTAAATTATATATTAATAATATATTAACTTTTATATATTATTCTCTCATCTTATTTTATAGTATATATATATAACTATTACATTTTTATTCTTTTGGGTGTTTCTCCAACTTCAAATTATTTCCTAATCACTTAGAGTCTTCTAATAATAAGTAAAAATTTGATTATTTATTTATGATATTATATTTTTTTACGCTTAATATACTTATATATTACAAGCCGAGGGAAAGACACTATTATATAACAACTAATTTATATTAACTATAATAAACATTATATATTATATATATATATATAATATATATATATAATACTATCACTATCATTATAATTACTATTAGCCTATATTATATTATATCTTATTCATATATATACTAATATATAACTATAATTATATTAAGTTATTACTCTGACATTAGTTTTCCTATTAATTTCATTTTTATTTAAACCGTATCATTAGTAGTTCTATGAAATTAATTTATATAATAATATATCAAGTTCTTTTATATCTTTATTCTTTCATAATCTAACTGTTATTACGTAATTCTTTTCATTTATTTTTATTGTTTATTACTACATTTTTGTTATAAAATCTTTTATTATATATAGTATTTAAACATTTTTATTTATATTCATAGTGTATTTATAAATACACTTTTAATAACTCTAAATATCATGATATGATTGCAATTGCTTTGGCACGGTTTTTAGACTATTTTTAATGTGTTAAAATGATGTAGAGTTAATTGGGCAACTATTCTTATCCTTTCTTTTCTCAGAAATTCTCATCTATATTCTTATTATGTATTAGATATATTTATTCGACCAACTTTCGAAAAACATAAGAGATATTTTCGTACATTATGAACTTTGCACGAGTAGCCTAGTGCAGGAGTCGTCTCTGATTATTATATATATATCGCTAATATATATATATATATTATATATTATAATATTAATATACTTATATATTATAAGTATAACTATATATATATATATCTATATCTATATATATTAACTTATATTATATTTATATAATATATATATATATATCTTGTACTATATATAATTACTATATTTTTGGGTGATTGTACTATTAATACGTTATTTAAGTTTACCATACCTATTAATATATTCTAAATAATTATATTAAATGAGATTCATTACTCCTCAATATATATATATACTTTCCTACTCTCTCTATATATAACTTGTATCACTGTACTATTTTTATACTTTTTATATATATATATTATATATATATATATATATATTACTATATATATACCTATAATGAGGTATTATGATATTCCTGAATTATATATTTTTAAGCTAAATCATACATTATAATATACCTGATATTTATTATTTATATATATAATATATATTTATACTTTAATACGATATATATATATAATCTTACTAAATTTATTTTTATAATACAATTCTATCTTATAGGTCTATAGTATGCTTATGATTGCTTTCTACCTAATAATATATATATCTACTATCTGATTGGGATAGGTTAAAGATAATACATTTATATGTAACTTGTTGTATATATTATATCTATACTTATAAATAATTATAGTAATTTATAATTACTTTAGGTATTGTTAGTATTTATATATATATATATATATAGGGTATTCACAAACTATAATATTATTATTTCACTAATTCTAACCTATTTATTTAGGGTGGCGAATAGAAAATCTGCTCCTATATATATAAATGATTTTAATTATTATTTTGACTACACTTACACCGATATAATTACAGTGACCAACACTGAACATTTACCTGTCCCCTATTTATAATTTCCCAACTAGCTGACTCTTCTCATACCCGTACTTTTACTTACGTAACTTACTCATTTATAGTAGGTCTCGGCATAAATCGGTGTACACATCTTAAAAAGTATCGGTTTGGTTCTACTTCGTTCAACTCCGGATAAAGTAGTATTTTCTACTTCTCTATTTCATCCGTGTGTGTGCACTCCGTTTCTTGTGGAAAAGTCAACGGCACTCTGTTGCGTCCAATATTCTGCTACTCTTTACCGTTAAACTTCTCTATGCTTTGACTATGCACGATTCATATTCGTATCTGGAAGGTACATTTACTTCGCGTTGTGAGTGTGTAGGCGCCTCGTGCTCGGCGGTGGTTGTAGCACACGTTCTTGACTGAGAGATCTCATAAGCAGCTCCAGGATAAGCGCCATTTATGTGACAAGCTCACTCTATTCAACATCACATAAATTCTTCTTATTGAGGCTGGATATTCAAGACTTTAGAATTTTAACACCTTCAAATATGGGTTCACGCCATAAAGTCGTACCTTGTGTCAACACCCACTCCATGTGCTTACGAACACTAGTGCAGATACTAAGAACTACCTACGTCAAATCCAAGTTCTTCCTCGTATAGGTCGTACTGGCCCCTGTCTATGTTCATTTCTCTGTGCCACTGCTGTGCCGTACTTTCAAAGCCTCTTGCTATGGTGAGTTTTAACTGCATCGTAAGCAGTATCAGAGTTGTCTGATGAGCCTTGCGTCGAGTGCCTTACATGTGTCTAGCACCTAGCTCTACCTGACTAGATTATCTATCTCACTTTTGCTGCCAGTACTTTCACTCAGTCCGAAGTTCTTGTCTTCTCAGATTCTGCGAAGAGAGCGTCGTTGTCTGCGGCATTGTCACTGTGGGGGACGTTCTGTTGCGTTCTGGTCATAGAGGCTGCATGAGCACCCACTGGACTAATCCCTATAAGCTAAGCTTACGGGAAGAACGCCATTTATCGGACAAATGCTCCACTCTCTTCAATCATCCATTATAATTCTACTATTGGAGGTGGTTATTAATAGCACCAGAATTTAACTCCCTTCAAAGTTTTTAAATTTTCAAACCATTATCACTATTATTAAAGAACATACCCTCTATGTAATACCCTATGCGCACTCAAGCTTAGTCTCTTTAAATTACAATCTAACTTATGCACAGCCAGCTTCTGCATTCACACTTTTCTGCTACAATAACTCTGAATCTATCCGTTTCTTCATCTCCCACCTTTACTACTTACTAAACTAATATTATATCTCTAACACTTGTTCCAGCTGCTCTACCATGTTAACTATTTCAAAACGAAAACATGTCCTCACTCACATCATAAAACTCCTATATTCTATCATCGGTATCATTCAAATATCTCCTTTGTAAACATCTTGCCAAATCTCTCTAGCAATCCTTTCAAACTCTCTTCTCAAAATACCAACATATTTCTTTCCTATAACACTCAATAAATTATATAACAGGTAGGGCACTTGCCACTCTCTTCCATTCTCACATCATTCTAAAATCACCTGCACCTCCTACAATCTCTAAGTTTTCTCATAACCCATCTATATGCAAAATTAAAAATAACCAAGAAGACATAACAATCCTTGCCTCCTATTAATATTAAACAACTCACTTTCAACTCGATTTATTCTTTACACACGTCACTATCGTCTCTACATTTAATTCCATTTCAGCAAGCTTACATCACATCTCCATTTACTTAATTCAATTAACCGTAAAGAGCTCCTATTATCAATTTCATCATACCCTGTCGTTTGAAAATCAAAAAAACTATACAGCAATTTATTCTTTTTTCCTTATTTTCTCAATCCTTTGTTTCAATGTAAAGATTTGATCACACATCCTTACCACTTCTAAACGCACTTGTTCTTCACATCACCCCTTCAGTCACTCAACGCATTCTTTCGACCAAAATACCTAGTAATATTGTCTTCCTACTACTCAATAACTAATTCCGTATATTTCTACAGTTACCCTTATCTCCCTTACCCTTATGTAAGGGTACTATGTACTGCTTCCTCCAATCCTCGATAAACCCTCCATATAACGCTTTGGCATGCACGCCAATTCAAATAGAATCGTATCACATCTCTCCTCCGTTCTTCGACATTCAATTTACTCGTATTATTTACTCTTATATACCGTTCTGCATAAGATTTACATTCTCAGAGCTTTCTCTGCTCTATTTACCATTACTCTTCCTAACTACTGATCTCAATCCCCAAATACTATTTCCTTCTTGCACATCAAACCACACACATTCACTATCACCTCTTCTTATTGAAAAATGTTATGCAGACTCTCGAAGTGTTCCCCCACACTCTGTTACATTCATTAATCACGATGAAAATGGAAGTAAGTGTCAATTATTTGCTTAAAAAATATAACGGACATCTCACTTTGTCTTTTTTTATATATAAATAATCAATTTTCTTATTCTAATAAAATGTAACATATATTTATAATTATATTTATTTATATATCTAATATATAATAAGCGACTGTATACCTATATACTATTTATACTAATATATATTAATATTATACTTTAATATATATATATTTAATATATATATACTATATATATTTCCGTTTTTATATTCTCAGTATTTATGTAGAATACTAGTCGTTATGTGATATATATTACACGAAATTATAAAAATGGAAGGTAGAAAATATACGCCATTCTTTTAGTAGAGACTACGTGGGTCTATTGGCTTCAAATAGTAGGGGGTATCTACATATTGGTCGCGTTAATGTGAATCATTTAGACTTTACCACTTCGATTTTTGAGCCCGTCAGCTCCTTTGCACCTTTTTGGACCTCACTTTTTTTGTGGCCTTGACCCTTTTTTGGGCCCAAATTTACCTGCCTTGACCGTTTTTGAGCCTTTACCTTTTGGGCCTTGACCTTTTTTTCGACCAACCCTTTGGTCTTCATGGGTCATTTTTGGCCCCGGTAATTTCGGCACCCTAATTTTTGGCAATCCCTAATTTTTTGGCAACCCTAATTTTTTTGGCCAACCTCTAATTTTTTTGGCAACCCTAATTTTTGCTAACCCTTCAGCAGAGGGTGTTGCGCCAAACGGTCTGCGTAAAGCACCCGTTGTACGTACGCCCACCTAATTTTTTCGACACCCCTTTGATCTTCTCCGTATGAGAGTTCAATTTGAGCACCCTAAATTTTTGGGCAACACCGCTTTGGTATGGGGTACCATATTTTTTTGATATGTGATCTTTATCTTTTTGTCGCTTGACTTTTACAAAGATTGCAGCATACCTTTATCCGGGGGTCAATTTCTGACCCTCACCGGTAATATTGTTGGTCTTGCTTATAGGGCTTTAGCCTTTTTCAACTGTCTGTCAACTTGTTATGAAGCCATTGTATATTTCGGGCCTGACCTTATAAGACAGATACCTACCAATGGGTCATATATTATGATGGCCCACGCCAATTATTCTGCCCACACTCGTGCGCATACCCGTCTTTACTGATATTTCGTTCCTTAACCTTGAAAGGTGAGTATTGTATAGTGATGTTTCTATTTAGCTGTTCTATGATTATTCTATATGAGTGCCGGGTGAAGGCTAGACCGGATGAGTGGTCCTCATGTAACTTTTACGGGTTGAATTAGGATTGCCAATGTAGTAGCCAAAGTCCTGTAGATGCCAATGAGTACCATAGTAAAGTTGCTTACATGTTGGAGAAGCAGAACGAAAGACCATATTCAATCTTGTGAGTGAAATAATATATTATTCAAGACTAAATTTCTAGCACTCAACACTAAGACCTGAATTATGCCGCTAATTTGGTTACTGGTGGTCTAAACTCCTTAGTTTTATTAAGTTCATTTAAATCTTCTGGTGTATATTACCAAGCTCGATAAGGCAATTGTATGCTTCTATCTATGATTCAGTCTTTGCTGAGAATTATAGCCTAGATATCGTTTATTTTCATTATTATATTAAACTCATGTGTTATAAGTACTTATTATATATCTATATATATCTATATATAAAAATATTACTATATTATATATAACCTTCTCATCATAAATTCTACTATTATATTATATATATATATATCTATTTCATTCTGCACAACATCTCACACATACCACTATAATAAGAACACTTATACATCTACACTTCTACTTATGATTACTCTATAGTCACACTATCGCACACTATATTAATAGCATTAACCTCCTCCATAGACACTTTAATTAAACCTCTTTAGTTAGTCTCTTTAACTCCACACCCACTACACAGCTTGTATACAACTTACACTTAAAGCTCACACTTCGAATTTTTGATGCCTCAACTTGCTGCCTCAGCATTAATGCCTGCATTGATGCCAACTTTGAAGGTTCATCTTGATGACTCATCTTGATGACGTCATCTTTGATACATCTATATTGATGATTCAACTTTGATGAAATCATCTTTGATGGTCATCTCTACCCTACATCAAAGACAGAGGTTATATTAATGTTTCACACTACGTCTTCTACAAGCTAACAACTATCTCCAAACATGATAGGGCACTAATTCTGAGCCCACCCGCAAATGGATTGCCAGCTTTTCCCCGATCCGCAGAAGTGCGACACCCTGAGCGTGGCGCCAACGTACCGCCGGTTCCGTTATTATTCTGCGTCGCAGTCTTCGCTCAGGCGCAATTTTTTCTCGGTTTCGCCGCCCTGCCGCGTGCGCCGCAGGCCCCTTTATGCTTAAATAATTCCAAATTCCCTATACTGCAGCTAATGAAAACATATATTACTATAAGTCATTCATTTTTTATTTCAATACTTAACATTTCTAATATAATTTCTTTTCAAATATATTTTCTTAGAGAGTCAGTATCTTCATCTCATATTTTAATTTCATACTTTAACCATTTTTTTATTAAATAATAGCGATTCTTCTCGTCGAACCTATCAACATTGTTCTAAGCCTAATTTACTATAACACATATATTTATTTACATCTATTTTTTTTACTTAATACTTTTTTACTTAATACTTTTTATTTATCAAATTTTTTAAAATTGTAATGTAATAAGAAAAAATCCAGAGTGTTTTCGATATATAAATAATTTTCATTATAACTACATATATGCGAATATTTATTAAAACATAACTTTTACATACCTTAAAGCAATAAACTCAGTAAATCAAATAGAGGTGTTAACTCAAACAACAAAGGGATTAGTATGCCTTTTGTTTTACATGTTTTACTGCTTTAATAAAAGATGTTTAATAAAATTAACCTCATATTCTTTACTGCTATTAACTCACATATTTATATAACTCATTACATACATTAATGCAGTAAATCAGTAACAATGATTGTTGTTACTCTTTAAATCTATCAATTACAAGGCGGTTTAAGTATAAATTCTTGTTGACTCCTACTCCTGTGTACCCTTTCGCTACGGCTTTAAACTCACATGCTTTACTGCTTTAACTCACATATATTACATACCTTAAGCAGTAAATCATAAATCAATAGAGGTGTTACTAACACCTAAGGGATTAGTAGCCTTTGCTTCTACTGCTTTAACTGTTTAACTTTCTGCTTTACATGCTTTAGACTTTCTTTACTGCTTACACTTTCTGCTTTACTGCCTTTACTTTCTGCTTTACTGCTTAATTTCTGCTTTACTGTTTTAACTTTCTGCTCTTACTGCTTTTAACTTTCTGCTTTACTGCTTTATCATATGTTTTACTGCTTTAACTCAATATATTTATTAACATTAAGTACCTTAAAACACAGTAAATCAGTAAATCAATAGAGGTGTGACCTAACACAAGGGGGGGGGGGATTGTAATGTCTCTTTGTTTTTACTTGTTTATACTGCTCTTAATCATTCATGTTCCTTTATTCTATGCGGTTTTGTGAATCAACAAAATATTTACCTTAATCATCAACTTTAGTTTCTATCAATCCTCACTTTTCTTAATGAACCAGCTTCGGTTTTAAACTTGACTACATTTTAAGCCTACAAATGGTGGACCAGAGTCAATAGTTTTCAAGGAGAGTTCAAATGTTTTACTCTCAGATCGATCGTCCGTTCTCAATCTATTTACACCACAGTCCCATGCCCAAGTTATTTGAAAAACTTGTTCCTGATGGTAACAATATATATTTTAGACTATCATAGCATATTTATTTATAATATATTTTATTATGTTTTTATTTTTTTATTTTCTATATTTATTATTATTACCAATGATGTCATATTATTTAATTTTTTAATTTTTATTATTATACTTAGCTGCTTATTCACTTCACTTGTTTCACTTTAAATACCCTTTTATATCGCCTTATCTTTGTGCTCCACTTTATTATTTATCTAGAACACACTTTCATCTACACTATATTCACCTTATTATATTTTGTCGTGCTTATTCCTACTTATCCACACCATCCAATTACCTCACATCACACACCTCCACAAAAAAAATCTAAGTAGAACAAATTTTTGAGCGCTTCAAATAAATTGTTAAATATTATGTAACGAACGATATCATATTAGGACACTTATTGACACAGTTTCACCATTATGACACTTACTTTACTCCACTTTAGACATTCCTCATTTTACACTTATCACTACATTATTACATACCCATTATCTTTAACCATTTCTTCTTCACCATAAAACAAAACATAATAGTGAAACTCTGATAAGAATATATCTATCAGCCTAAACCCATAGGCATACTTATGAATATATTATTTGAAAAGTAAACCTTACAACACATAACGCTTTCCTCACTTCTCCCCCCAACCAGAGTCACACACAAAATAGGAAATCATCACCTTCCTAAATCTATTTTCTACAACCTCTCCACACACACACACTACACTATAACACTTCACTATGCAACCTCACTTAATACAAAACACATTCACTACCGTATGAATTACTTTACCCATAGACACTCTACAACTTACCACACACACACAAACACACACACACACACCGTCACTCACACAATCAAGAACCTGTTATGCACACACAACACTCACACAACGATTTCACTATTACCACTCACCCACGCTAGATTTTGATTTACACTCACACAAGATTTACTTACACTCAACACAGATTTAATTTACTTACAACTCACACACAGATTTTACTTCACTCATAACACCAGATGTGTATCGTACCACACAGCAACATCAATAACTCTAAAGGCTTCTACTTACTCAATCGAAAAATTATCAATACGTAGAAGCGGTCTCTCCTCCAACACTACCGCTCAAATGGAGCCTTAATGGTTACACACCACATTTCCTGGTGACTTAAAAAGTAAATTTTCCCTTCGTATTCTAGACTCACACAAACACACCCCACCAGCAAAAATATACTATAGCTTTGTGAACAGGTATCATCAAACACTTCTTCTCGTCCACTCTCTTTTCCTTCTCCATTTCGTCCACAAAACACAGATTTACCTTACACTCACACAGCAGATTTTACTTACACAACACACACACACACACACGCACAGCTTCACTACACATATAACGTAACATATTTATTAAAAACATTTTATGTTTTACATACCCACGTTAATTTATATTACTCATTCAAGCATATAACTGAAAATTAATCTTCAAAGTTTCTAAAAGACTATAATACATCAATCATTATCTTTGAAGAAAGAATTATTCATTATGTTATAATTTTTTGTTTGATAAATTTTAATAACTATCAAGTTTTACAAGCTAACTTTGACACCTAAATTTTATGAAAATTTTATTTAAAGAAATATATTCTTAACGTACCTTAATAGCAATAAAGTCAGTAAATCCCAGTAAGGTTAGGCCCCTTCTAGCACCATCCAACACCTTCTAATTATAAGGCAATTCCTAATCCTTATGCTTCTACTGCAATCGAACTTAAAATTCGTGAATATTGGGGATTATTTGTTGTCTGACCTCATTTGACTTACCACCTCTAACACATCAGCTTTACTAGTACATTCCATTTCTGACCCCAGAGTATTACTTATAATTTAATTTTGTTTTCCAGAAAAGTGGAGGTTGAACAGCAAGGCACAGAAAATAGTTTCCTCACTGCTAAGTTCCGTTACTACTAAATTGTAACATTTTTATTAAAAATCTTTTCATCTAAGTTCTTATTTTAAAAATTACTAATATAATTATTCTCTCCCAATTACATTTAATTTCTCATATTCGTATTTCTTCACTACGATTGTTAAACTTTAAAAATATTTTCAAGTTTTTTAATATTTATTTTGTCGTGTTTTTTCTCTTTATATTATTATTTATTAAATTATTCATATGTTGTTGGACAATTCCTGACCTCAATAATGCCAAAATGCCAACCGAACAACCCCGACTACTGTATTCTACAATTTGTGAAGATCAAGGTCTGTTAACGTTGACATGACTATCTGTCCGAGCTGCATTAAGCATATAGCATATAATATGGTAGTTGGACTTAACTAGCATAGCAACCTGAGACAATAACTCTCTTGTAAAATGTGTTGAAATATATACTTTTTAGGTCTAAATTTAGATAATCCTTTTTGTAGCAGGGCGATTATACCTAATTCCAGGTCCAAAATATATTTCAAACTGGACCTTTTTTCTGTAAAATGTGATGCAATACCACTATAAATACGGTTAGCGGTTTAGGTCCCTATCTTCGGCTTCTACTTAAAACGTTGTAGGTAACCTATCTATAGATACATAACTTCGTACGCTGTGTGGGAAATTTAAGTCCTGGTTTGATAAGATACCTCACGGTTAATACAGGGGCTAATCCAGTATAGACAAAAATCATTGTTATTATTATGATTTTTTTATAAAGTAATTACTAAAAAATGAAACAATGCTGGATCGGCAAGACTCCTTTAAAGGGACAGGTAAAAGGAAAATGTTTTTCCTTACAATAAAAATTTCTCGGAGTAATCATTATCTCTAAATGACCTCGTATGTGATTGGTGGTCGAGAATTATTTTATGTCTTTTGAAAATTAAAACATTTGGTTACTTATATGACATAATTGTGTTTATTGACGTGTAAGTGTATTGCTTTTCATTATCGTATGAGATTGTGCCCAAATCATCATTTTTTCAAATCAATTTCAATAATAGCTTTGGCATTCTTGAGGGTCTCGTTAACTAGAGAGTCCCAATTTTTTAATGGTTTTATGGTATGTTTGTGATTTCGGGAGTCTACCAGTGAAGAGGGTGGATATGAAACAAAGAGGCTAACATTGAAACAGTGATTATGTGGGATATTCC
>JABUQX010018068.1:0-22500 GCA_015478945.1 Trachelipus rathkii
AGAGAATATCCTTGTTATGTTAATAACACGGTATATCCCTTAGACTAATAACACTCTTAATATTTTTAGGTTGATAACACTAATACTTTTAAATGATCTGTGTTTCTAGTACTTTAGTTAGGAGTGCATTAAACTTAAAGTTAGACTCAAAATGTTTGTTTATATACGACTGAAGACAATGTGTTTAGTTTAGAGCATGATAATCTAAGTTTTAAAATAAAATATATATTAGTTTAACATTCTGGTTATTAGCTTCCATTTAACTACAGTCATTAACATTTCTTATATTAATTTTTCTACATTAGCATTTTTATGTAGACACAACAATTTTATACGACGTTTGATGGGGGAGAGTCAGGCATCTTTGCTACCGAAATTTTAATACTCAATAAATCTTCCCTCACTCTTATGCTCTAATCTAATGCTTAATGAGATATATCTTTATCTGATTAACATTGAGTTACTGACTATTAAGCTTAGAGAAAAAACTAATGTAGCATATCGTAAAAAAAAATAACACTATAATATTTGCCTTGCCTTTTTGCTAATAATTAGATGTTATGGAAAGATTAATGGATTCCTATACCTGGTATACCGAATACAATTTCAATACGACCATAGAGAATGAACGTATCCATAGGCGGTTTTAATAATTTAATCTGTAAAATAATCCAAGCTTTACTAAACAGCTTACAGTAGGTTAATGACCAAAGTAATATAGGGCCAGTGAATATAGAAATGAAAAAGCCTAACCTTCAGAAAATTACCATGAGTTGTGGTTAAACAGTGAAGAATTGAACGTAAGGAAAGGTTATAAAATCCTACAGTTCCAAATACATAGTAACAGCCAACTAATTTTTTCTATCAAGCCTTTGAAACACTTTATAAGAAATTAGAAAATTCATTATAAAGTAAATAATAAAAAACTACGTATATATTAAAACGATAACCATCACACGTACTTACTACAAACCGCCAGTCTATCGCATTTTGAAAATGAAAGTTTTTAAATATCAATCCTTTCGAAAAATTTTAGAAGGTTTTAGGTACGAAATATCCGTAACGTTGGAAAACGCTATGACAATGCATTACCTTCAAGACTATGCCTTTTCTTTTTAAAGACAAAGAAATTACATCCTTACATGGTTCACATCCAACACAAAGTATCCTATTTTCTTTACATATCTAAACTTCTGTTTGTACCAAACTTATCTAGGAAAAACTCTTTACTCTTCTAAGACGATTAACCAAAATCTATTAGAACCCCTTTTTTCCTACTAACCATCTTGTATCAACACTTTACCAGAATTCCATGGTTAAAGAAATTGAATTGTCTCTTTGTGTCTATCACTCTTACTTGTTTTTTTTTAAACACCTTCTGGAAATATGGAATATGCAATAGCTTTGCATTAATCAAAACTTTAACAAGTTTAATTTTCCGGAAAGGGAGAACTATATGGGATATTCTAATACTAGAGCAGTTATGCAACGAAATGCATACGCTATTGCAGGTGTTTAACATTCGAGGCGACGCAACGTACGCGGCATACCAAAACCATTCCTTCTTATTTGTTCACATTCTACACGCCAACAGCCCTTTTCAAACGAAAACCCAAGTTAATACTCGTTTCATCTTTCCATGTTTCGGTAATCGTTTCTTGCTACTGTATGCAACCCAATCTTGTTCTTCAAATCCTTTCTGCTATAAAGAGCCAAAACTCTAACACCGACTATAGCAACGCCACGCCCACGATATGTACTTCATAACAATCCAAGTCCTTGGTAGATTAAGAAAGCGAGAAGGATTTCATTCTACCCTGGGCGAGCCTCATACTTAAACATTGAGGTGAGGTTTGTTAACGAAAGTCGACTAACCAGTGTAAAGAGAGAAGAAGTTGTTAGAATCTTTAGGAAGAAGTTTTTATTAACATAATTCCGGATAATCGGCAACAAATATTTCACTCATTTAATATTGAATATATATATTATATAATACTATATATGAGATATACCAAATATGTAGTATATATACCCATAATATTTTAATAATATAATAATATATATATGATATTATATATAATATATAATATAATATATAATATATATATACTATGATTATATTATATATATATACTATATATATATATATCAATATATATATATATATATATAATATTATATATATATATTATTAGTGTGTACTTGTAATAGTCTTTTCCCTAACTAATTTTCTGTGTGTGCCCCGATATTTCATAAATGTTTCCTTTCCAGAAAACTAATACGGGCGAGTTCATAACAATAGTCACGATGTAGGGTTTAGACCAGATGATGCAAGTTATTATTACTCATTTTTATTATTATAACGAACAACTTATGTTATTATTCGAATGGGGAATAAACCTAAAAGAATAATTCATAAATTATTTATTCCGTTATAAATGATAATAATAATAAATAATAATAATATAATAATAAATAAATAATAATAATAAATAATAATATAATAATAATAATAATAATAATAATAATATAATAATAAATAATGAATATAATCACTTGTGTTTTTTACAGCTAAAGATATAAATGTCTAGAATTAGTTTTTAATATTACTTTTTTCTGTTTTAGGTTTTTTGTTCCTAGGGTTTCTCTAGTCTTTAATCGAGGGAATGATATGAGTATTATTTGATAGGGAAGCATTTGATATTATTGTATTTATTCCACATTCTGTGTATAACAAAAGTTCTGTGTATACTTTACCCAATATATGTATTTGACTGGATTATGATTATACCTTACTTCCTCTAATTAAAACCTTGTTGATTGAAATATTCTGGAAAACCATTTAATACACCAGGTGGGTGAAAGTCCCCCATTGCATAGAAGGGGTTGGGACCAATCCCTTATAACTTTTATTTGTCACTTATCCTTTTATTGTTACTGTGTCATTTGTGTGAGGCACAACGGGGAGTTCTTAAACACGAAGCGATTATGCCAGAGAGAGACGAAACTCAGCAAGAATTATCCCATAGTGTTTACTGAAATAAACCTCTCCATTCAAAGTGCGCTGCACTCCGGAGCTTGAGCATCCGACTAGCATCCGACACCCCTGTGTCTATGCATCTCTAATCCCTCATCCACACAATAAATGCATCACGAAAGTTACCGAAAAAAATTAGATATGATTATTGTAAAGGTATTCACGCCAATGTTTAGGGGCTCGATCGACGGGGAACACAGGGGGTGACGTTTTCCATACCCCGTAGGGGAGGGCGGAGGAACCCCGCGACACCCAAAAATACCAAAGGCGTGTTCCTGGAGACCCTCGCCCGGAAGGGGGGGAACTTATCCCTACCCCGTAAGTTCCCGCGGAAGGCCGAGAGACCCCGCTCCTGCCATCTTTGCGGTTTATCCCTTGGGGCATTTCTTTCGTAAAAAAAAAATAAAGCAAAGATTTAATAGAAAGTCTATTTATTTAACGGTACCAAAAAGGTCTAAAAAAAAAATAAATAGCTCTCTATCATATTACTTATAATTATTGAACAATACATTTTTTTTATTTTTTATTTTTTTACATTTTTCCCTACTATTTTACCAAAGGATTCCAAAATGGTATTCCTTTTCGCTGTAGCTAGAATTGTATTTTGAGATATATTTTATATTTTTTTTTTTTTTTTTTTTTTTTTTTTACATTTTACATCTAAAATTGAACGCAGCCGGATTCCAAAAATGTATTTCCTTTCGCTGTAGCTATTGTATTTTAGATGATAGTTGTGGCTTTAAACAAAATTTCAAATATACTATATATATTATTATATATTATATTATATATATATAAAATATATATATAGTATACTATATATATATAATATATATATAAACTATATATATATATATATATATATATATAATATATATATATAGTATATATTTATTAATATATATATAATATATATATATATTGTATACATAATATTATAATATATATATATATATATATATAAATATATAATATATTATATATATATATAAATATATATATATATATATATATATAATATATATATATATTATATATATATATAAATATAAAGTATCTTAAACGGTCTCTCGTTAATAGTGTAAATAATAAATTGAACTTTAAATCAAACGAAAGATAAAATAAACAAAGAGAATTATGAAGGAACCAAAAAACTTTATGAATAATATTTTTTTTAGTGAAATCTGTAAGGAACTAGTTTGTTAATGAAATTCAGTGAAATGTGTTAACGTGTTAAACGTCTGTCTTGCCAGACGGACGAAGTTTCTTATTAAATGCATAACTATTGTATATATAACGAAAGATTAAAGATAAAGATTAAAGAAGAGCAGTTATACGTGTAAAACGAGGAAAGTTAAAAAGTTATTTGGTAATATATTTTTTAGTGAAAATTTCAAATGAAATATATTTAATATATAATATATAATTATATATATATATTATATATTATATATATATATATATATATATATTATATATATATTAATATATGTATATTAATATATATATATATAAAGTATATAGTATATATATAGTATATATGTATATAAAAATATTATATACATATTATATATAATATACTATATATATAATATATAATATATATATATATATATATAATATATATATATATATATATAACATTATATATGAGTTATAGTATTGATACTATATTATATATACGGTACTATACATAATATATATTCGGTATATATATATATTGATTATATATATTATATATAATATTTAATAATAGTAATATATATAATACATAATATAATATATATATATATATATATATATATATATATATATATTATATATAGATATATACTATAGTATATAATAGAAATTAATTATTTGCATGAAAAAATGAAATCTTATATCAGGCAGTAAGAAAAAAAAATTTAAAAACGACAAGAAAACAATTTTATCTTACTATATCCCAATAAATAATTTGAAAAAGAAATGTCAAATGTTTGGTTCGGTTGTATCAATTTTGTAAAAAAAACATGGATAGGATTCAGAATGCCCGGATTCGGATTCGAAGTCCGGAAGTCGATTCGAATTCGGATTCTAGCTTTTTCTATATGGGATTCGGATTCGATTCCCGGATTTCGAACATTTCCACACACACGGATTCGGATTCGGATTCAAGCATTTTTGACAAACACGGATTCGGATTCGTATTCGAGAATTTAGAAAATGCCTTGGATTCGTCATTCACTGATATAGAATATATATACATATATCATAGATGTTAGATATAAATATATAAATATATATATATATACATATTATTATATATAAATAGTACATGGTACTACTACTCCATTTCAGTTTACCTTAGTTCAGAATTTGCCGTATAAAAGATTGGTCAGACACATCTTTAAATGCAACGGTGCCACATCAAAATTTTTTAACATATATATATATATATAATTATATAGTATAATATATATATATATATAATATATATAATAATATTATATATATATATCTATAATATATATATATATATATATATTATAGTATGTGGCTGCTTAATCAAAATAATAATCTAAAATAATTTATTTTAAAAAGTATTCTAAACAGTTTTGGGAATTGCTCAAATCTGTCTAGTCGTAGGATAGACCCCTTAAAAAACGTATAATCAAAAAATGGGAAAAGATACAAGAAAGAATCCGGGTTCTGTAAATGCAATAAATTAGCAAGTTAATTACTAAAAAACTGAAAATTTAATTTAATAGATAAAACACGTAAACTGAAACTGGATGTGCATAAACATTCTGTAGACCATAATGCCGTATGATATAAAATATAAGTAATATTTTCGTTAAAAAATTATTAATTTACATTGTATAGAATTTTTTTCTTGGTTTTTTTTTAAAACAAAATGCTTTTTTTTTTTTTTCTTGATCATTTTTTTTTTTTTTTTTTTTTTTTTAAATACGAAATAATGTTTCGTTTGTAAAATGAAAACATGACTCAAGTTTGAAGTCAATCCGAAAAAAAAATTTAAAAAATGTGTTAAAAAGTAATGTATTCAACTTAAGTCAGCGGGCTACAGCTTATGTATATTAAGAATGATGTTTATAATGAATTAACCAAAACAAATAGCTGTTTAACTCTCCTGACTATACGTAGGTACAATTATTAAAGGAGGGGTTAGTAAACAACTTAAATGTATGGTTCATCATATATTCGCCTGGTGGTGAAGAAAGGCGACTTCCATACAAGGAAGGCTACTAAGCTATCGCTCCTATTTAGGTGCCTAACGTAAAAATAGTCATTACAACAGAAACTTCAAAAAACAACAAGGCACCTATTACCTGTGAGTTGGAAGAAATAATGTAGAGATAAACTCTCACCGAACACTGGGCCTCCACTACATAATGTTTGGTGAATCAAGAAGAAAAGAAACGACCGCACCATCAAGAAGACCCTCACTTAAGAAGAAGAAGCTCTCTTTCTCTCTCTCTCTCTCTCTCTCGCATCTCCTCTCTCTCTCTCTCTCTCGTCTCTCTCTCTCCTCTTCTTCTCTTCCTCTCTCTTCTCTGCTCCTGTCTCGTACTCCTCTCTCTCTTCTCTCAAGAAAGCTTCTGACGCAGCAAAAGAAGGACAAGATACCAGATCAGCCTCTGGATCGAGTAGTAAATGACCCTCCAGTGTTTTTCTGAACTTCACGTACGATTTGGTTCTGAGTCTTAGAGGCACAGTTTTCACACTCGGAAAAATCACCTTCGGAAAAGTACTAGGTACTTCCACAACTCTTTCCCAGCTGCCCCGAAGTGACGTTTGTCGACCGTTATCTTCGCTCTGCAAAACGTCGATGCTTCAAGCGCTACACATGCTCATTTGAAGTCAGGTCATACCAGTCTACTGTGCGTCGGAGAGAAATCGATAAGTTGCACGGGGAGTTATCTCAAATGCGGACGAGAAGCTGTATTGTCACATGATTCGGGAGCCCACACTAGTGTTGCCACAATTCGGCGATTAGTGGTCCCTTAGATTCATGACTGACGGGAGGTAAATATGCTTCGTTATTGCGGACGCGAACAATGAAAAATTGGAGAAGTCTAATATAATTCAGGAATGCAGTTTCTTGAAGGAACTCACTTTCACAACAAACATCTCGACTAACTACTGGCTTCCCGGAACTGCATTTATCTCCGTTGAACCAACTTGGTGAACTAGCAAATGATTCTTCGTTTGATCTTGGTAATCACGGTACTCGTCCTGTCAGTTTCAAGGGGTCAACGCAGCTACGAGTATACATGTCAGAAGCTAACTACATCAGGTCACCATGCGTAAATAGACGAACAACATTCTGCAGGAACCGAGGAATGCACCCTGTGGGAAACTGTGTCAGCATATAGTCAATATCAAAGGCCCCACATCTGCCTGCGCCTAATAAATTTACTTCGGCTTCAATCAGGCAGAACATGCGAGACCTTGAGTGCAATGTCTCGAAAGCTAATCAGTGCAGATGCATACCGCTCTGTCTCGCCCCTCTTCTAGATCATCATCTCCCACCCCCCAGCGGAAAACTAGAAGAGCGCCTGATTTTCGCTAGTAGAGCTAGCTTCGCAACTTAGGTCATCATGTCCAATATTCGGTCGCAGATACTGCTCTCCTCTTTACGAAAGAACGCTTTCCATTTCAAAGATCTACCTTCTGCAATGGTATATCAATCATGTCCCTAATATTTGCGAACTAATGGTTAGACTTGTTTCTGCATACCAATTTGGCCTGCATATCATGGGTGTCATGGTGAGACTAGCACATATTTAACGATCAAGACATCTTCGCGGAATAATGTTAATTGGAGCTTTCAATAGTCAGTGATATTGGACAATTGATCTCTGAACTCTCTGCGGTCATGGATTTGTCTGCAAGTGAGACCTACTTAATATTTATCGGATTGTGAGGAGAAAACTATACAAGAATACGACATATTCTTCTGGCAGGCCCTTCAAGCTCTTCCTGAGGAGGTTCCTGCCAATATGTCATCTTTGGCTTAGGGAATTTTCCTGGTTGACGTGCAGCCACTATTAACTAAACGAACGATCACATTTAATCCAAAAGGACTTGTTCAATTAACATCGTAGAACTGCGTGAATGATCCCTCCACTGTGCTTGCAAAAGAACTCGCTGTCTTTACTCTGAAGGATAATAACTAAAGAGCACAAAAAAGCAGGAATTCGACACACCTCTTTGAAAGAATGGAATTCATTAGTGAACTTCTTATAGTCTCCTTGGGTTTCTCCGAGCTCCATCTGGTGCCAAGAGAAACCCGAGGACTGGAGGCTTGTGTGTGAAATGCAAGATTCTTTGAGTACATTGCTAAAAGAAACGATTAGTCTACTTCCCACAGTTCAAAAGTCACCCGCAACGCCTGCATGGATCAACAATTTTCGAGCAAAATAGACCTTCAGAGAGTATATTATAAAATTCCAAATACGAACCGGAGGACATTGAATAAGACTGCCATTGAGACGACACTCCTTTTGGACGCATCTTTGAATCATTTTGTGCTATGCCAATTTGTGGTTTTGATAGAACTTGCAGAACCTACTTTTCAAGAATCCATTGGCGTCCATCTTAGACACCATTCAGTTTTGTCTACGCGTATCGTAGATTACTGTGAAATTTTTTTAATGAACAAGCTCTAGAAAACCATGGAAGAACATTCAGGGCAAGTTTTACAAAGCTCATTCAAGAAATCCCGAGGTACTGCCCTATAATTCTTTTCAAAATCTCCTTAGAAAGAGAGATGAATTCCTAACAAGTCAATTCTCGTCAACTATTTGTTGGGATGACATAATTTGTTTTGTTCAACGATGAAATTTTCTCACTGCGCTTCAGAAAATGACCGTCACGAAAAATGTTCCAATATATCTCTTTTCCCTCGGAGAATCCAGCAACTCTTAGAAGATTCTTGGGGATGATTGAATACTATCGCAGTTTCATCCCTTGTTTTTGCAAAAACGTTTTCCCTTTATCAGAAAAAAGCAAAACAACCATCCAAAATATGTCTCTTACGTGTACCACAGAAGGAGAAGAAGCCTTCATTGAAATCAAGTATCAACTGCAAAACGCAACAACTCTTCCATTTTCTTTGACGGATGTTACACCATCTTCAACTTGTAACGGATTGATTGTACCATCAGATGGTAGATGGACAGTCAGTACTTATAGATTTCTACAGCAAAGAGTTATCAGAACAGTAACGCAAATACTCAGCTTTCGACCGTGAACTTCTAGCAACCTACTATTCTGTTCTTCATTTCAAGCATATGTTCGAAGGAAGGAATGTCAACTTCTGCACTGACCACAAACCTCTCGTTTCAGCTTTCTACATTAGAAATCAAGCATAAGATGATCGGCAACAACGTCATCTTTTTGTTGTCTTAACAGAATATGTCTCTTCAATGAACTACTTGAGGGGAACAGATAACATTGTGGCAGATGCTTTCACCCGAGTGTCCTAGGTAACAGTAGATGGCTTTGATTTACCTGCTATCGCTCGTTTTTAATCAACGGATGAAGAAACTCTCACCTTTCAGCCCCGTATTCGTTCTTACCCTCTACAAGATAATCTTCAAGTATGGTGTGATACCTCTTCAGCTCTTCCGCGACCATTTTTTCCAAAACTTTGTCGTCAACAGATCTTCAACAATTTTCATCATGTCTCATTCTGGAGTTAAGGCTTCTCTTCGTCTTACCAAGACTAGATACATCTTACCTAATATGGATAATGGGATCAGAATTTTGGTTAGCTCCTGTCAAAAGTGCCAACTATCAAAAATTTAACGTCATACTAAAACACCTAACAGTGCAAACTATCAAAATTCAACACTATACTAAATCATTTATTTCTTCCATTGATATTCCGCAGCAGCATTTTGAAACAGTACATATCTACAACGTGGTAACATTACCTCCATTCTTCTTTACTGATACTTCAGCTCCAGTCTTCAGATGTCTTCTCACCTGCATCGCCAAGAACACTAAGTGGACATAAGCAATTCCTCTAGTGAATACGACTTCAAAATCTAATGAATACGACTTCAAAATCTGTCGCATTTGCCTTCATGCAATGGATTTCAAGATTTGGCATTCTTCTCTATGTGATCTCATATAGAGGACCACAGTGAGAAGGAGAATTTTTCACCGAGCTTTCAAAATTATCTGGCTTTTATAAACTTCGTACAAGCGCTTACCCACTTCAGCAAATAGTCAAATCGAAAGATTTCATCAGTGTCTGAAAACTGCTCTCATGGTGTGGAAACAATACTGGTTGCGCTATCTTCCATTCGTCATGCTAAGTCTTTGCTGCATTTCTGATATCCTCGGATTCTCTAATTTTCAAGATGAAATGTGGAAAACATCTCTTTTTTTTAGAACTTCTTCAAGTGGCTAAAAAACAGAGACTCTTACAACGACTTCATGAAAAATTTATGTCTCACATGAAACAACTGGATATTTAACAGCTACCACCTCTTCATCCCTCCATTGCTTCGTCATTTATTCTTGCCGAACTTAAAACCGGTTTCCATGTCTTTCTTCTAGGCGGTCATATTCGGCAGAGTGTTGGAGCACCTTATTCTGGGTTTACAAGGTTTTTCAACGGATGAATCGATGCTATAAGATACAACTTCCTGATGGACGGTCGGATGTGTATCGATTATTCGTTTGAAGATTGCCGTACTCTCTTCGACTCCACAGATGGTTATTTAATCGGATAATAATTCGCCTTCACAGATGGTTCCTCAATTAGATGATGATTCCCCTTCATACACGGTCACTTCATCTACAGGACAACCGGAGCAAGATTTAGTGTCTAGGCCTAACCTAGTGCACAAAGTGCGTTTTCAGTAATTAATTCAGTGAATTTAGTGAATATAATTTAATTTAGTGATAAATGTGCTCCGCTTCTCAATGTATTTTCTTTATTACATTATTTACCCCTTTCACACCACGATGTATTATAGAGTGTCCTTGTTATATATTTAAGTTATTCATAAAATTCTTAATTAAAATTTGTTTATATCTAAAGGAAAATAAAATGTGATGTAAAACTATTTTATCTAATAATACTTTTTCCACTCTTAAGATTGTAATTTATATCTGTGATTTGTGTTAAATACAACTTTGTGATATATATGTTTAATAATGTTTGTATATTAGAATGTTTTTTACACCATTTGGTGTATTATATTTGTTCTTTGGTCCATTTTTGTTATGAGAAATGAGCTCGCGCTTTTTTCTTTTCATTTTGTCCCGAAATGTTGGTTTCATTTGAAGAAAATCCGCGCTCGAGCCAGGTGCGACGAGATTTTTATATGTAACATTTATTTTTATAATTTTTTTTATTATAAACGGAAGGATTGCAACAAGATGTTGAATATAATCCAAATGTAAATCTTTAAATAACCAAAAACAAATAGCGTTTTTATCAAATTATTGTAAAGAGATAAGTTAAAAAAAAAGGTTTTAACGTCTTATGTTGCTGGTCCATTAGCCTCGAGGTACCAAAGCGTAATACATTAGCTTCCTGGTGGTGAAGAAGGCGATTTCAAACAGGAAGGTTACTAAGCTATCTGTTCTATTTAGGTTTCTTAATGTAAAAGGAGTCATTACAAGAACAAGCAGTCATTCAAAAACAACAAGCAACTGTTACCTGCGTAATGGAAGAATAAGAAGAATAGATAACTCCCAACACTCCTGCCACTACGTAATTGATGAACCCAGAGCAGAAGAGCACCCTCTCAAGATTCAAGAAGAAGAACACCCTTTCAAGAAGATACCTTTGGAAGTCTAAGAACCCTATAAGAAGTTCGTCACAAAAATAAAAAGGAAGATTCAAGAAGAGGATGCTGAGAACTACTTCCGCGTAACATAACTGGGGTCCTCCCCTGGGTAAAAAGTGAACAAGCAGACAGCAAACAGTTCCCAAGGCAAAAGACATATCAAAGAATGAAAAAGTCCCAGCACCAATGCAGATTAGTAAAGGACGCGAAATACCATTACTACCGTCTAATTCCAGGCCCTATCAGCCTAGTAAATGTAACATGGCTTTTTATCGTCTTTCTCTCATAACCAAAGGTTTAAGATAAGGAATAGCCTCAAACATTAATGCAGACCAGGCGAAGACGTGGTACACCAGTGACAGCTGTTAATATAAAGACTTACCGCCTCCAGTTTAAACGGGCTGATTTCGTCGCCAGCTAATATCAAGTCAAGATGTCACATAATGAAAACACTTCAAGCACACATACAAGATCGGTAAAGACAGAGAACATCAATCACGATAGTTTAATTGCCATCAGGCCTACCAGCCTAAGTTTAACAATGGCTATTTGCGTCAACCACTATAATTAATCCTCTCTCTCTCTCTCTCTCTTCTCTCTCTCCTCTCCTTCTCCTCTCTCTTCTCTCCCTCTCTCTCTCTCTATATAGTAATATTATATATAGTATATATATATATATATGATATATATAAAATATATATATATATATAATACTATAATTATATAATACGTTATATAATATCATTATATCTATAATATACTATAATATATATATAATATAATATATATATTAATATATATAAGTATATATATATATATATATATATATATATATATATATAATATAATTATATATATAATATATAATATCATTATATAGTATATATATATATATATATAATATATATATACACACAACAGAAAGACTCATCAGATTACATTTGCAGATGAATCTTCAATTTTGTCTCTCAGCTCTGGTTAACAATAGAAAAAAGATTTCATCCGTGTATGGTATTAACGTCTACATTATTCTCATCCTCATACTACTGCTACTGGCTGATATGGATGATAACCTGAAGAAAATGAACCACGTCAGTGTTATTTGGTAGCGTAACGTACAATATAAAACGGACCACTGCTAATATATATATATATATTATAATATAGTAAATATATATAATATTATTATAATAATATATATATAATATATATGCAAAGTCTTCGTTGCATTTCTGATGATTATAGATTCTCTTCTTTTCAAGCAGTAACCTGAAGAACATCTCTTTGTCCTTTAGAACTTCTTCAAGCACCTAAAAACAGAGATTCTTACAACGCCTTCATGAGAAAATTTATGGCTCACATGAAACAACTGGATTTTCGACAGCTACCACCTCTTCATCCCTCCAGTACATCATCATATATTCCTGCCGAACTACGAACCTGTACCCATGTCTTTCTTCGAGTCGATCATATTTGAAAGAGTCTCGAAGCACCTTATTCTGGCCCTTACAAGGTTCTTCAACGGATGGATCGCTGCTTCAAGATACAACTTCCTGATGAACGGACGGATGTCGTTTGATTTGTCGTTTGAAACCTACCGTACTCCCTTTAACTGCACAGATAGGTTCCTCAATCGGAAGATGACACTCCATCACCCTACTTATAATCATTCCATTAACATTACCCAAATGACACCTATTTTACAGTGTACAATTACAAAAACGAAAATTTCATTGAAATCTTTTTCCATTCAAATTCAAATAATTTCAATAAAACAAAAGGTGATTATAACATAGGATCACAATACCAAAATAAGAGTATTCTGAGCACCATACAATTTTTAAAAAAAAAAGGGTCTTAAATTTTTTTAAAAATTAAAAGAGATGTACATAACTAATTTAATTTGACGTTTTTTTCCAAATATGTTGAGTTAATAACATGACTTCTTGCTGAAGAGGTTCCAGCTTGAGGAACGAAAAGCTCAAGAATGATATAAGTTTATTGTAAGAGCTTTGAGTATAATATAGTAGTAAGCTGTGGTGTGTGTGTGTGTGAACATACTTGACATGGTTTCACTCGGACTATGAATCCTTGTTATAAATACAGTCGTCGCCTTCCTACATTGGAACGGTCTGACCGACAATCTTGTAGCTCTTAATTTAATACTTTTTCCCTATAATTAGTATTTAAAGTTATGTTGCTGGCACCTGAAAAGTCGGCACTAAATTGGGGGGGCTTGCGTCGTTTCTGCTTTTTAACTACTCCTTAAGATGAATCCTGCCTTGGACTTTGGAGATGGCTCGGTATCTCCCTGAAGAAGGAGGCCGTATTCGCCGATGGGAGAGCAGTTCATTCATTTTCAAGTGAAATCTTTTCCTGCCCAAAAATGCCATGGTTCGATGACTTGATTCTGTCATTCGACAGAAAGACACATTGCGTATCGGCATCGTGAAAAGAGACTCTCGTTCATCCTTTAACTCTTAACCTGAAATTTTCCATTCTGCTTGGCGGAATCGTTGCATGAGAATACTATTTCGACAGGCTTAAGCGCGCTTGTCACTAAAAGAAAGTGCAGCCAACTGTGATTTGGTTCTCCTCGACTGATAAAAATTTCTGGCCTCTTGCCAAAGGCACTCTAACAACTTTTGTAAATCTGCCTTTCGCTCTGACGAATTCTGACGGTTGTGTAGCTAACTCTCCTTCTGAAAAAGGCCCATCTCTTCGGCCTCCTTTTTTCATCTGACCTCTAGCCTCTGGACGATCTGGCATCCTCCTCCTACATTCCCCTTCCTCCCGAGGTTTTTCCCCCTGAATTGGGGTTTTTTCTTATGCCGTGATTACAGCATGATCGTGTCGCATGAGTCCTGAGATCCTATGAACGCCAGGCAAGGGCTAGTGGATACCGGGATGGTATTCCTCCGCATTGTTTTGGAGGGAGTGTGCTCTCTGAAGCTGCGCCCTGTCCTCAGTTCATCGCTATTCTCTAATGTCCTTTAATACTAATACTTTTCCTCCAGTGCTGGAGAAACGCTCATAATGTTCAATCCTAGATCTCGAAAAAGGGGTAGCCCCTCTGATACTGTCAAAACTATCGGCCCTATAGCTTCTCACTTGTATTCTATCTAAAATCTTGAAACTTCGTTTTAGCTCTCATTTCCTGGATCATCTGGAGTACCATTCCCTTCTTTCAGATCATTCATATGGCTTTCAACGCTCGAGGTCAATCGGTGACATACATACTTTCCTAACTGATTTATGGTCTTCTGCCCTTAGGAACCATAGGTGAGTCTGCGTTGTGGCCTTGACATATGCAAAGCATGTTGAACCTGGTTATGCAACTGCCGTGCACTGCTCATCTAAGCTCCCTTTCCTTGAAGTTTCCTCCTGTCTCTTTGCTTACTCTTGTCTAGTTTCTCTCTGAGGCCGCTCCATATCAGGACTCGTTGATGGAGCGTCCTCTTCCTCCTTCCCTGCAATTGTGGTGTTCCTTAAGGTTCTGTTATTATCTCCCAACTTTATTCCTACTTTTCATCAAGCCGCATCTCCTCAATGTAAATTACTGTGCCCGATTCTGAATGGAGATTTCATCGGGGGGGTAGCTGCAACCTTTATGTAACATTCTCAACTCTTTGAAAATCAACTTCTTTACATCTCCCTACCAAAAAACCCCCCCTCGAACTTACTATTCCGTTCGGCAACACCTAAACGTATCCATAATAATACAACACGAACTGAATAGAACAAACATTCTTTGGCCTCAAAACATAGAACAACAAATTGTCTTTGGAAAACCTCATAATTAACAATGGGTGTGCCTGAAAGGTTGGCCTCAAAGAAGCTCGAGAGTTCTTGTTCAAAGAGTTGCTGGGAATTTTTTGTTCGCTCTGAACAGTTACTGCCAGTTAATATAAGGACCTTATTCGCGACTGCTGTATGGATTACTCTTTCTGACATTTGAAGGGGGGGGCTTCCGGCCAAACCCTTCTATTGGATAGGATTGAGTCTAAATCTAAGAGACAAATAAACTGTCCCCTTACTTTTCAAAACTCACTTTGACCTCTCTTATAAACTGTCCCCTTTTCAACTACTCTGACGCCTGCTAATCTCGCAACATGAGCCTTGGGAATTCTATCTCTTATCTATAGGTAACACAAAGTTAGGTACTCAAGTAAACTCACCACCCTCATCCAACATCTCCCCTTGCGTCTCCCTTCGTATCACAAGGTTGCCTTGCCTACTCGCATGAAATACTGCGTGAGCATTGAAAACCGCGCAGACTGTTCGTTGTGGTTGCTTTCCCTTCTTTCACCAGTACTCTGTTCTGTGGAAATCTCTTCCATTCTTCCGTTTTTCCAACTGTATTTAATCTGTCCCCGCTTTAAAGCTCATGTCTGTGCCTCACCCTGAGAGATTTGCCGTTGAACTGGACTATGTGGTGGAGTTTTTTCCTGTTTAATTTCGTGCCCCCTCCTTGAAAGAGGGCCCAGGGCCGTAGTGGTGGTGAACTGTCATACTATATAGTATGTATATATATATATATATATATATATATATAAGATATAAATTATATATATCTATATATATATATATAGTATTAATATATAATATGAAAAATTCTATGTTCAATCTCATATTTTATTAATTCCCATCAGAACCCTAAAAAATTGATTCTACATTTAATCTTCTTTATTTTTGCCTTCTCTAAATATGATAAACTTTTTATAAATAGAAATAATTTGCATAATCTTTCTCACTAAATATATATATGTGTATAAAAAAGATGCTGAAAACGATACTAATATATATTTTGGGCCTAGAATTAAGAAAGCCGAATTTATATTAATATACTTAAAAAATTTCATATTAATTAATTATATATGCATCTTTAAATTCAAGCATATATATAATATATAATATATATATATATAATATATAATATATAATATTATATATATAATATAAGTATATAATATATAGTATATATATATATCTTAAATATAAATAGGTACAATTAGGTATATGAAAATATATCAATAAATGGAAATTCCTTTTTTTAAAATATTTTAATACAGCTTCCTTGAAAGGGCAGCAGTGTTCCGAAACGCCTGTGTTTTTCTAATATTATAAGTGAAATGAGGAAATGGATTTTTCTTTTTGCCCAAGATTTAAATTTCCAAAGAAAACAAAAAATCTATTCACTTTCTATATATTAATGTAGTATTAAAAAAGATCTAAAACGATCAGCTTTGATATATATATTTTGGGCCTAGAATATAATATATATATAATATATATATATACGTATATATATATAATATATATATAATACTATATTATATAATTTATATTTATCATATAACATGATATATATATATATATAGGGGTATATTAATATATGGTAATATATATAAAGTATCTATTTTGATTTTTATCTAATATTTGGTTTTTATACTGATTATAGGGATATAATATTGCAACAAAAATCTCAAATCATATTAATATGATTATAATATTAATATAATCATATTAATTAAAATATATATATAATAATTATAATATATTATATAATATATATATTTTGAAGCTAGTATAATAAGTTACTATATAATAAAAGAAGTAATAATATTATCCGCCTATTATATATAGTGTATCTTAATATGATTAATTAACAAGAAAACCGTAGAGATATGGTAAATATACTATTATTATATACAAAAAAAACTATAATAAAAATATCACAATAATCAAGCCAAAAAAAAAATGCGAAACAAAACGATAATGTATAGAGCAATTTTTTACAAATTAAACTTCGGAAGTAGAGCGCTAATAACTATATATGTATATATAATATATAAATGATATATTATATATATAATATTAAGTATATATAATAATAGATAATATAATAAATAATATATATTAATACTATATATATTATATAAAATATATATAATATTATGTATGGCTGCATGTCGTTACTCTGAAATAAAATTTTACAAATTCAAAATATTTTTTTAAAAGTCTCGTAATGCGAATAAAACGCTCATGGTGGCAGATGCGTGTTTTTTTTTTAGACAATACCAAACTGAAAATAAATTATTAAATATATTATAAAAAATTACATTAGGTGAGGTATGAACGTAAGTAAGGGTTAATTTTTTTTTAAATATTTAAGGTGTGAAGCTGCTTTATTACAATAGTTTAAATTTGACTTTACGCATTTTTACTTCAGCTTTATGAAATGTTTCGAATTCATACAATCGATAGGAAGTTGGACTTTTTATTAGCCCACATGATATATTGATATATATATAATTATATATATAATATATATATATAACTATACTAAGTATATTATATATATATACTAGTATATATAATAATATATTAGTATATATATATATATATATATATATCATATAATAATTATTATATATATATATAGATTATATAATATATATATATAGTATAATATAGTAAATAATATATTATAATATACTATATATATAGTATATATATTATATAATATAATAATATATATATATATATAATACTATTATACTAATATACTTATATATATATACTATATATATATATATATATATTATAATAAGTTCTTTATTCTTATACATATTAAATGATGTCAACAAGATCTATCCAATCAGTTATGAATGCTAATTAAGCAATTTCCTCTGGATGATTTATCTTCTACACATTATCAAGGCAAACGAACACGATGAAGAATACAAATAATATATATCAGTAGACTATTATATAACTATATATAATGATTATAATTAAGAGGGTATATATATTATAATATATAATATATTATACTATAATATATATAATATATAATAAGATATATAGTATATACTCTCGAACTATATATATATATATATGATCTTTTCTGTTAGAGGAGACAAGATAGATATGGGAATTGTTCATATACACGGCTTTTTCCGATAGTTTTTTATTAGATCGGTCCCTAAAAATAATAAAGAATATAAATTTACTTAATTAAAAACGAAAGAATACCATAGGGAGAGACCGCGAAAGATATCATGATTATTGCTAATAATTATAGGTAATATGATATGATTAATCGTGAGTATATATTTAGACAATAATTTTTTTTAAGGGGGCTCAAGGCCGACGGGGACAGAGGGGGACGAAGTTCCCCCGCGTCCACGCGGTAAGGCGAGAGAGACCCCGACTCCTTCCATCTTTGCGCTGTTTAACCGGGGTATATTCCTTAGTTATAAAGAAAGATAATATAACAGAAAAATTTAACATAATTTTTGTCATTTCTGACTTAAAATTTACCAGATTCTAAAATGCGTTTCATTTTACTGTAGCTATCGTACGTTTTAAGATATGGCTTTCGTCTAATGTTAATGGCTGATTAATATATAATACTATATATATATATATTATATATTATATATATAATTATATAATATAATATGATATAAATTTCATTAATAATTATATATATATATATATAATATTATATAATATATATAATATATAATAGTAATACTATATATTATATAATAAATAATCATAGACGATATATATATATATATATAATACTATAGTATAAATATATATATATAGTATATATATAAATATATATATATATATATACTATATAATATAATATAATAATTATATATATATAATATATATAATACGTTATATGAGTTAGTATAAGTAGTATATTATATGGTGATGATTGTGGTTATGAGCGAGCAAAGCTTGATTCAATCGATCCATTATCTCAAAACTTTATCATAGCTACAGGTGAAAAATAGGAATTACATTTGTTTTGAATTCCTGGCAATAGATTTTATTTTGCTGGAAATCTGGAGTATTAATATAAAAAAAGACAAAATATATAATGAAGAAGAATAAGTAAAATAAAATCTATGATTCTCAATAAATCTACATATATCTACAGCGAATAAGTGAATTACTTATTTTGAATCCTTGTAATAATTTAGTTTTAGGAATATCATGTTATATAATAAATAAAAGAGTAAAATATACAATAAAATAAATATTGACTAATTTGTTTTTTTTTTAGGGAGTCAGGGGGACAATGTATACTATATAGTATAGTAATGTAAAAGGATATTACACACGGCAGCAATGTAGGGGGCTTCTGAGCCGATCGGGGAAGCACAGGGGGGGGGACGTTTTTCCATACCCCGTAGGGGAGGGGCGGAGGACCCTCCGCGACACCCAAATACAAAAAAGAGCGGGGTTTCCGGAGACCCTCCCCGGGAGGGGGGGAAATTGAGTCCCTACCCCGTAAGTTCCCCGGAGGCTCGAAATGATGCCCCGACTTGCCTGCCATCTGTGCGGTATACCCCTGGGGTATGTTAAGATAATTAAGTGAAAAGAAAAAAAAGCCAAAATTTATATAGAAAGTCTATTTATTAACGAGTAACCAATAAAAGGTTTCCTAAATAGCTCTCTAATATCATATTCTATCATTATAACAATAATATGCTTTTTATTGTCTCTTTATTTTTTTTACATTTTCCGTATTAAAATTGGACCAGCAGGATTCCAAAAATGTGTTCCTTTTCGCTGTAGCTATTGTAGGTTGTTGAGAATATATATATATATATATATAGTATATAGTATTATTATATATATTAGGATATAACTATAAGTATATATACGTATATAGTATAATATAGTAGTTTTGTTTTTACATTTTCCGCACCTGAAATTCGGGATTACGTCGAGAAAAACGATGAGAAGAAAGAAACAGAAGCATTCCAGCAACTGTCACTTCCTTTTCCCTTGTGCGCTCCTTTGTAGTTTTTTGAATATTGGATTGATGATAAGTTGTCGCTCTAACCAATATCACCTATATACGATATATAATATATATATATATATATAATATACTAATTAATATATATATATTATATATATATATATATATAAATAATAGTTATATACTATATATAATATAAATATATAATATTATAGTAGTATATATAGTAATATAAATATAGTATAGTATAGGTATATAATAATACTAATGTTAATAAATATAAGAATCTTTTCATGTAAAGTAATATAGAACCGGAATGGTAAAATTTATTGTGAACAAGAGTTTTAATTTCAAAATAATTGAGTTGCTAATCGATAATGCGTTGCCAATCGTATTAATGTTTGTTTTTATTGAACATTAAAACAAGTAGTATTTAAAAGAATGAATTCTAGGTAGTATAATAGTTCATGTATCGAGCAATTATCAAACTAACCTGATACTAGCTATTTAAAAAATATGCGATAATTAAATCCGAGTTTAAAATATTGTGCAAGTATACTAGGTATATGATATATATATAGTATATACAATTGATGAGTTATATATATATACTGTATAATATTATATATATATATAATATAATATATAGTATATATATATAATTATATATATATATATATAGTATAATATATATATATATAATAATATTATATATATATATACTACTATAGTATATATATACTATATACCTATATAATATATATAATATAATATATATATATTAGTATTATATATATATATATATACATATATGTATAGTATATATATATATATATATAGTAGCCATATATAATGATATAATATATATATAAATATAGTACTATTATATATATATATATAATATTATATTATATATATATATATATATAATATATATATATATATAAGTATATAGTAGTAACTAAGGAAGAAAGTCTAGTTATGGACCTTTTGAACGGTACTCGCTAGCCCAAAAAAACATACGTACAGGTATCTTATGGACCATAAAATAACTTTCTATTGATAGGATTTGATGAGTTCAAATATATAGTAGGACTTTACGTTTACGACTCCGTCAGTTTTATTTTTTTAATTTTTTTTTTTTAACTAAAGGAATATCCCAATGGTAAACCGCAAAGATTGGCAGGAGTCGGGGTCTGCCTTCCGGGGAAACGACAGGGTAGACTTTCCCCCCCTCCGGGGAGGGGCGGGAGGGAACCCCCGCCTCTTTGGTATTTTGGTGTCGCGGGGTTCCTCCCGCCCCCCTACGGGGTTATGGAAATCGTCCCCCCCTCTGCTCCCGTCGGCTCGAGCCCCCTATTTGCGTGTAAATACCTTACACAAGATATATATATATATATATATATATACTATATATAATTTATATATAGTATATTTGATATATATATAATATATAACTATATATTATAACTATATATATATTATATATATATAATATAATCTATATTAACCACTAAATTAACTACTAAAAAATCTATTTATGTTCCATAGAGATATATACCTATTTTTTGGGTATACGATCGTACGCGTAAAAAAGAAGGTCCACGACAAAACTAATTACCTTTAATTCTCTGGGTTTGCAATGACGGTCGAAACACTTTATAATTAAAAACTTATAACAATCTTCTAATTGAATAAATTATCTTACACTTAATTTTTATGAACAGTGTCTTTTCTATTGTATTCACTTTATTGCAAATACGCTAATAATTTATATAGATTTTCAATTTAAAAACTCAAAAAAAAATTTTGAGACTAAAACAAAACACAACCTAACGAACCAGAGTTAACGT
>JABUQX010018068.1:27500-41056 GCA_015478945.1 Trachelipus rathkii
CCCCAGATTGGGTACATTGTTATCTAATGGAGTGGTACACGAACTAGAATGCACATTACAAATCAAGTTTATTCTGATGGGGGTGCTACTCTGTTCGGTTCATCCTTGCTGCCTGTAGCGTGCTTCTCTATTGGAAGATATTGGAGGACGACCTCCAGTATGGTGTAATGATGCCGAACCCTTATTGTACGATGGCTTTATAATTATTTGCTATACTATCATATCGATTATTAACTATATTACACGTGTCTCGCTATATATACATTAACTGTACTATCTCTCATTCTATAGTCCGGTAGAGCGGAGTGTGGTTCGCGTCAATAGATATTGTCACGCTTATTAGTGATGAGGTTGGAGGGTGAGGAAAGTAAGATGAATTAAGTGTATATGTAGTATTAGTGTGAATACTAATGATGTATTACTTGACTACAGCCCCACTGTATATAGGTATGTATACTTAGTAATAATACTTAAGTAAGACCTCCGTAGAAGAAACGCTCACTATATATGTAGCAATGCTTCTCAATTACTACTTCAACATCAACATCCTCTACTTAATATAAAAATAATGGTATTCTTCAAACCTCACTTATCCTATTCAATATAAATATATAATATATTGTAAGTATATATAAGTATATCATATATTATTCATAAAATATAATATATTTATATATATATTATTATATATTAATAGTATTATATTTTATTTATATTATAGTTACTATATATATATTAATAGTATGTATAGTATAAAAGAATTCAGTCTTCAATTAATAATAATATGTAATAGTTTATTACACACATTGTCATACAGTATATATATTATAACGATATATATATCTATATATATTCGTATATTATTATAATACATACATACATATAATATATTATTCATATAAATACTATATATATATAGTTTATATATATATTTTATATTTATATAGATATATATTACTTAATTATAATATATATATATTATCATAATATATCTACTCAACAGCTCTACAAACTGAGGGGTATTATATTACGTAGCATGCACTTGGGAAACATATAAAAGTAGTAAATATTTTATATAGTATAATATATATTTAATAGAAATAATGAGAAGTCGGACAATAGGAGGCCTAGACTCATTACATATATAGCCTCTAGTTTTATATACTTAGTGAGATAAGGTAACTCTCGTCGCCGTACAGAAAATCACTAACACTACTATTAATGAGTAGAGCACTTCAAGGAATACCACTAGACGCAGTACCTCTACTATGGTCAATTAATATGTGATCAATGTAGAGTTTGCATTATTAATATAGTATAATATATAGGGTACATGTGAGGTCTAACAATAGTTAGTTATTTATGTATATATATATAATATCTTTACACAACTCAGTGTAGGTGCTATATTTCTATATATACTATATTTATGTACTAGCTCATACTATTTTCTCTAACGTTTAATTAATAGAACAGTTCTATAAATATTCTTCTATCATATCAAAGTGCATATCCTTATAGTTATATACTGATATTATCTATATCCTCAACTTTATATATATTTCTTTCTCTCCTATTGACCAACCTGAGTCATCTTATGATACTTATCCTACCGAACATACTTAATATTATTATACAGTATCTCAATTATATATTTAGATACACTTAAAACTTTAACATATATCTAATGTGAATGATAACCGAGTGTTCCATTTATATTCATCTATCATTTTAACTCATTTCTTATAAACATCATATACCAACTATAAGTCTTATTTAACGTTCTAATTCTATATATATACATATAATATATATTATATATTTCCTCATTTTTATACATTTTATAACATCAGTAAACACATCTACTATATCATATAAATTGTCCTAACTGAATACATACTATATATATAATCTATATTATCATTATATACTATATATTATTTATATATATATAGTATAGTATATTAATAGGAAGAGAAGGTACTAACTGTTAGGATAGTGAAATCTTTAATTTAAAACATTTATGATTGGTGTACGTATGAAAATGTTATATCAAGAGGTACTTTTTTATGCTTTAATTTCAGAGTGCTCCATTTGAAATTTAAAGATGTGTTAAATTTATTTAATATCGCTGGAAAAGGGTAATGATATCCACAAACACTGCCTATAATAACTATCTATACCTCTTATCATCCTTGGACTCATATCTACTTCTTTACATTAACACGGTACAACATACCTCATAAATATATAATTACTATATAGTAGTACTGATTCAAATTTTATGAATCATTAGGACTATTAGTACGAAATTAGTGTGTTGAAATGTTCTGTAAGGAAAAGCTTAATATAAATTTATTTGTTTAACAAAAAAAAAAAAAAAAAAACTTCTGAGTCAACTAATGTTTAGGTAATATGAAATTAGTTTTACAGAAGATGTATTAGGAGGCACTCATAAAAGAGAATATGATAGATATGTAATAGATATAGATAGCAATCGATAATATATAGATAGTATAGATAGAAAATAAGCAGATAACAGGATTCGGAGACTAAATATAATTTTTTGTGTGGTGTATATGTAGAGAGTGTGTGTGTGGTTGTGAGGAGAGAGAGAAGGAGATAGAAAGAGAGAGAGAGAGGGAGAGAGAGAGAGAGAGAGAGAGTAGAGAGGAGAGAGAGAGAGAGAAGCAACGCATTGTGGCGTAGGCTCACAAGGATTCAATATGGGGGGGGGCAACAACGGTGTGAGTGAAATGAGTCAAGATTATACCCGTCATGTTAGACCCTTATTGTAATAAAAACACCTTTTCCAAAACTTTTCTACAAAAATTCAAAATTTTTTCACTTCAAGCGAGTGAGTCCAGCAAGCTTTGATATTGCAGGTATTTCTAAATGGAAAAAAGAACAATTTTTATATTTTCTATAGCTGTTAGCTTATAAATGTTCCTTTTTATTTCTTCTTTTTTTGTGTGTTGAGGGAGTCGGTTGGAGATTTACTCATCAAGCATTATACTATATATATATATATTACGATTTAGAATATTGCATTTGAAAGCCTTTATGATCAACAAAATATTTTTGAGCCTATAAAATTTGAAGAAGTTATCATCTTAATTGCCTTCAGAGCAGATGTTGCTATTCAACTCGAGGAAAAGTTTCAGAATTTTTTGTTATTTTTATTATTTGTAAAGTAAGACAAGAAAGGTTTCTTTAGATAACTTTATTGTAATATTTATCCCCTACACATCTAAATTATCTTCAGCTATTATTTTACACTCTTCTTGAAGAGTTTTCCTCGGTCATAACATTCTTCTTTAATTCTTCTTAAATCAGTATAGGCAACGTATTGCAAACTTACTTACGTGTGCACTATCGTTCTCAATTTCTTACTTCTCATAGTCATAAACTGATATTACTAACTGTCTTAAACTTCATTCTAATACTTATACTCTTGCTTCTATACTTGTCATTGTCTCTCACACTTCCTCGTCTTCTTCTTCTTTTCTTCTCACGTTAATATTTCAGTTTCATATTTACTCTTTTGCTTTTCTGTCTTCCTTTACTTCATATATCTTCTTATTCTGATACGATTTTTTTTCTTTTTTTCTTTGCTTTCCACATATGATAACGGACAAGAAAACGCTATCTTTATCCTCTGTAACTTATTCTAAGGTTTAGCTTTTTTTATTTTGCCCAAATTTTGCGTGGGTGCTGTGCGTCAACTTGCCTCTCCTCCTCGTCTCATGCAAAACCATGTCACTAATTTATATCAGTTTATACTTATGCTTCTTCTTTCTTCTTGCTTCTTTTTTTTTTGGTTAATGAACGTTTTTAGTATAGTAGCTACGTGATATGTTCCTCGAGAAAACCTAGTCTGCTAGCGCTCCTCCGAGCTCTCATTTTTCAGACCTTCATCAATTGTCAACTCTGCTAGTCTCGTGTGCAAGCTCCGCACGTCCCCCCGCTAATTACTATGTGCGCTCCTTCTACAAAATGATTTTGAATCTTTAAATACTAAATAGTTATATATCCTCGTTACAAATTTATTGTATATATATTTATAGCCTTTGCTTTAAGCTTTGAATCCAGCAAGCACTGACATTTTTCTTCACAATTGTCATACCTTTTTCCTCCTCTCTCTCCTTTCCCTAATGATTGTCTCTTCTCGCTATGATTCACAATTTCCATATTAATTCAATTAGATTACTGTTCTTGTTTCATTCTGTTAATTATATAAGCAGTTAAGGCTACTTTTTTGTCCTCAAAATTCACCTACCCTAAATTCTAATATTTCTGCTTACAGCGCAGAATCTTCGGGAAGGTGTATGTTATATTTTTCAATGAAAACTCGTTCAAACAAATTTCTCTCACTGTCTGATAAAGGGCAAATGTTCTTTTTGCGGTGAGAGTGTCGATTTGCTTGCGTTGTTTAGCTTTCTTCCTAGCAGTCCACTTTCTAATTAGTGTCCCATCTTATTATCATCTTCTCTGTCCTTCTTCTTCTTCCTCCCTTTCCGAATCCCTTTTGATCCTAGCCTCCAGTGCTTCACAGTCTCCATCGGCGTGGTCCATTTCGTCTCAGCTTTAGTAGACATCCATGGAAAGCCTTGGACTCCTGCAGAGTCGATTGCTAATGTCTTCTGTCTTACACTCTTTCCCTTTCCTTACCAACAACTCTTCTCTTCTTACTTCTCCTTCCTAACTCCTTCCTACTCTTTATATCATTCTTTCTTCTTACCTACTTTTCTTTTAGTGCTTATATATCTTATCGATATTACTTTATCTACTTCTTTACTTACTCCTAAGACTAAAATCTACTATATATCTATTATTACCATATTATATTTTATCTATATAATATATCTATATCCTTATATATACTATATATATTATATTATATATTATATTATAATATATGCACATACGGATAAACACCATATGTTAATACACTTTATACTATTACTACTGTTTAATTTGTGGGGTTAAACATCCAGAATTGATTAAGATATTGCTATCATTATAGTATAATATAGATTCACTTAAAGTTTATAGAATAGGGTATAGCCATTCAGTTTAAATCATCTTAAATTGTTTATTTGTATATATCGGATAACTTTTACGAGGAGGTTGAAGATTGGCTTTTGCAGTCTTAATTATTTAAAAATCAATAATTACAGTAAAAGTTAATTAGTTTAACTTAAAATTAATTATATTTTCTTTCATTATAACAATGGACACTGCTCATAAAAAAAAAAACTTTCTTTCATTTTTAAAAAGGTTGCGAACAAAGAGCGAAACGTGGTTTTTTTGATCGCACCGTGCCAAGTCGGAAATAATTCTCTGACGGACTTGCGACGCTACCTGGTAGTTCGCTGGAGCGGACTAAAGAGCGAAGTGCCCACCTCTGATATAATAATAATATACTATACTTATTATATATTATATTTATATATTATTATATATACTTATAATATATACTTATTTATATATATATTATATACTCTATCTCTTCTTTTTATATATGAATTTCCAGAGGATGGATGGTAACATGGGGAGGTGGGGGCGAAGCCGGTAAATGTTTCCAAAGGCTCCATTTCCTGTATCGGTTCCTGAAAGATACTCCTATACATACCTCTTGTATACTATATTTTATATATATATATATATTATATATATATATATAATTATATTCATTATATATATATAATCATAGTATATATTATATATATATATACTATAATATATATACTTGATATATTATATAGTATATTCGTTTATTTTCTGTTATGTGATACTTAAGTATATATATTCTTTATATTAGTCACAAACAATTTAATATTATTAATATCACTTTGATATTGACGACTAAACAAATTAATATTTTTAATATCACTTTGATATTGACTGGTCTTAAATATTATAATTATCAATAAATAATATTTGATCTGTCGTAAGCAATGATCAGATGTTATGATCTTTCAGTTGAGTTTCTACAATCCCGACTATCATACATGTTGCACTTGCTGCTATGCTGCTGTCTTATTATACTAAAACCAACACATTTGTGTTTGCTTTATTCTCACCAAAATAAACTTTTTTTGTCGCGCTTTATGGTAGGAATCATTTTTTTTATTATATTAATTGAAGTTGAAAGCTTACAACCATTCTGTCATTTCATTCATGCTTCGCTATTATTTTTTATCGTACAATTATATTATAATTTTTTATATTGTACAAACACCGCTTACATTATTTATTACAGCCGTTAAAAAATTAAATTTAATTAGAAACCAGTAAAATTAATAAAAAATAATGAGAAAATAAAGTAACGGTGTTAAAAACTAATTAAACTACATGTATGTTATTAAAATAGATGTCACTGAACTATACTAAATACAACTAGCTGATCAACCACGAAAAACGTGTAAAAATAAAAAAGAAAAACTAAAATATTTGATACTGAAATATTCTATCTTCTTTATAGCATTCAAGGCATTTTTTTTTCTTTTACAGTTGTCACCACCACTCACCGGCAGAGCCCTATTCAGGGAGGGGGTGTTGAATAAACTGAATAAACTAAATCATAACTTAAAAATTTAAGCACTAAAATTAATTAATTAACATGATAAATAAATTTAATTATATCACTAAATAAACAAAACTTAAATTTGGTTCAGGGAAAGTCTGGTTCTTAACAGATTGACAATATGAACCTGTCACTTTCTTCTCTGTTTCTCTATAATCTTAATTTTGATCCAAGGGATAACGTGTATAAAACGTCGGTTTATCTGATCCCGTGATTAGCCGTACACTATACATTTACCTGAAACTTTGCTACATCTTCTAAATATTTATTAAAACCTACAAGAAAAAAATAAAAAAAATTTAAAACTAAAACTTATATTTTAAAACTCCAAACTTTAAATATCGCCGAAACGAATAAATGATTAGTTTCACTTTGATACATTTAATAATAACTTTCAATTAAAACACAACTGAGATTATAAATAGTAAACATCAGTCACACCACACTTTCACTGTAATCAAGAAATATGTAGTATACTATAATTATATACAATACTGCCATAGATAAGATCGACACGGATAAATTTTCAACACGGGAAGCACTTTTAAACACGTGTCCACACTTGTCCACTAAAATGAAAAAACAGAAATTATAGAAATAAAAAAAAATGCAAATTATTTAAAATTAACAAAACGGGGAAACACTTAAATAAACCATGAGAGCACCGATTATACACAACTTGACACCACAGCATATAATCAACTATATTCGCTTACCTAATTTCTTTCAATTTAATTTAAATTAAATAAAATGCTACTTTTTCAAACTCCTAAACATACCTTTGCTCAGTTTGAACTAGCGCAAGCTGCTAACCAAGTTTACACCCTGTAAGCTTAAACTAAATGTTGGCAACCACCTTTTAGTTTTTGAATGCCTTCACAAAAACCGAGACATTCGTAATTAATTATTGGTGTATGGACATAGCCAATAAATTTTTTTTAAATAAAAATTTAATTAATAATAGTTATTTTCAAATATTTACAAATAGTGGAGCATAATGCCAAACACAATCGTTTTTCGTATGGATTGCTTCATGAACTTTTGACAGAGTCTTATTTTCGCACATACCCATCCCCATTTTACTTACGCATATAGTTTTTTTTTTTCTTGTACTAGAATTTTTATGATCAAAAGACATAAGACATTTATCCAAACTAAAATACATCACATGCCATATACATTTTTAATTAAGTAAATAGTGGAATTTTCACAAATAATATATACATTGCTTAAGGAAATTTTAACTGTATAAAGGGATAAAAAAAACAAACAAAACAAAAACAATATTTATCATACCAAGTGTATGAAAATATTAATTAAAAAACTTTAAATAATAATGTCTAACGAGCTTTCTGGTGAAGAACATGACTGTAGTATTTCACTTTTGTTGCTGTAGTAATTATTGAAATCTAGCCTGAAATAGATAAGTAAACATAATTAAATTATTAATAGCCGGTAATTATGCTAATATATATTATATAAATATAGTAATATATATTTATATTATATATATATATTATATTACTATAATTATATATATATATATATCTTATACTATTAATATATATATTAATACTATTTATATATATATAATTATACTATTCTATATATATTATATATATAACTTCATATATTTATATTCTTTCTTCTTTCGCTTTGTTCTTGATCTTTCGTCTTTCTTCTTCGTGGGCTTCGTTGCTTTATTGTCATTACTCTGTGTCTGTTTGCCAGTTTTTTGCTCTTTCCTTTGCCTCTTGTTCTTTTAGTTTAGTCCTCTTTAAAAAATTAAAGTAATAATATCTTTTTTTTAAAATATAAATCTATTATATATAAACTTACTTTATTATACTTTATATTTATAGTAGCACATAAGCAAAATTACCTCCCATATTTAATGGTGCGCCTTTCTCTTTTGTCGCGTTCATCATTCTTCTTAACACACTCATTTCCTCCAGGCAACATATTCACTATACCACCATTTACACATATCATATCTATCACTTACTTAAGTACACACTCTCGTGCCCCTATCCTTCAGATAACCTCTTTCAAGACTGACCTACTCTCATCCATTCTGTGTGGCGGGGGAGACATTGAATTTCCGCACATCGCATGGTCTCTGGCCGTGTCGTAGAAGTCGACCTGAAGTGAGCGGCTGGTACTCTGTGTTGCGCTGCCGCACTACCCTATCTCCTTTGCTAGGCATATTGCTGATCGCATGCTTCGGGATGGTCGTCGAATTCGCGTAACTGACGCGTTCATAAACTCTTTCGGCAAATTTGTATGAATCGATATGGTCAGTGGTGAATGTCAGAGGCAATAAAATCGTTTCGAGTGAGAAGAGGAGAGTGTGTAGATGTATTAGAAATAGGGGCAAATTTGATTTGCGGTTCGCTGTGATCGAAATACAAGATGAAGAGGAAACGGTGAAAGATTAAGTTGGTGTGATTTGTAATAGGTCGTGATTCGTCGGTTGGATATGGTGGTTGGAAGAAGAATGAGAGAGGGGAGTGAAGGAGTGATTTGCAATTTGGATGAGTGACCTGTGGTACAAAGAGCTTATTATGGTCAGCTTTTTTTGTTGGATGGTAATAACTTCTAATAGTGTTTAAATTTTACGGTTTGTAAATAGGCAAGGTGTGTGTGGTTGTGAGATATGGTCCATTTCTGACGGAAGCTGTTTGAAGAGAGTACGATCTTTTTGGGATAGATTTCGAATGGTATGTTCTGCGACTGGGGTGAGTCTGGAGTTGTCAAGATTTGATCAGTGTTGGGCGGACTCTTTGCATAGTGGTGTTGGACATAGGAGTGGAATTAACCCCCGAACCTAGAACAAGACGTGGAGTGGCTGAGAGTTCGATTGCGAGAAGATCTGGTGTTCGGCGGTTTGGGGCTGGGGGAGTGAAATAGTACGAGATGGTAGCGTAGCGAAGGTGCAGTGTTGGAAGTTCGTCTAGTGAAGAGACGAGGTAGTGTGTAGTAAGTCGAAACTGTTATTCTTGTCACACACAAGAGTACTTTCATAAGTCATAAGCTAGAGTTGGTGTAGGTAGCATTCGATATGGTAATCGCAGGTAGAATAAAGTATGATTTGCATTTTCTTGTGTTGTGAAGAAGGTAGGATTTGAGGGGTATGTGTTGGATTTGTTTTAAAGATTAGTAAGGCGGCTACGTGTGGGGGAAGTTCTGTGCTCGGATCATTATGCGTTGTTCTATTCTACTGTAAGATAAGACATAGTTGTAGTGTGAAGGCTTGGATGGAGGATGCAGAAGCGAGATTGAGACGAACTAATCGACGTGAGGATGGCTAAAATTAAGGAGTGGAGTTAAGTGAGTCAAGGAATTGAAGGGATGAGATAGAGTAAGGCAGAGCACGGTCTCGCTATGTAATCGGTTGAATGTGAACTTCTGAAGTTGCACGCTATGAAATCATAAATCTGGGGGGCAATGAAGGCAGATCGCAATTGTTAGTCAGTGTGCAGTAAGGGTGTGAGTGGCTAGAAGTAGGAAGTAAGACTGTTGAACCAGCGGAATGGTTGGATGCAAGAGGTGAGTGAAAGCGGTTAAAGGGTATGAAAGGAAGCGTGTTGAATGGTTACCTAAAAGCAAATGATGAAGATCAACAAGAAAGATGCTTGGAATTATTACTAAATGCTTCTGAGGTAAAAGAATGAATACTAGGTGTTTACTAGGATGAGAATACAAGAAAGGTAAATGAAACAGTTTTGGAAGGCAGGATCGAATGATCGGACCTTACAAGGAAATGGGAAGTACTCATTCGGTTAAGGACAGCGCGAGTTAAAGGAAATCGAGAGATAAGGGGAATTGCTATAGATAATGCATAGGGATTGGTGACGTTTGATCATAACTGATGAATGGAATTGAGTGTAAGTGAGTGTGGAAAGCATTCATCTTCGCAAATCTGCAACAAATATTAACGTAATGAAATGAGGTGTTAGTGACTGTGTTGTGGCGTTTGAGCGATGGGTGCACTAGTAAGGAACTAGGTGATTCTTGGGGGATGAGTGTCTAATTAGTAAGGAGGAGGGTCATGGTAGGCTGTGATACTAAGTTGGAAGAATGGTAAAAAATGCAGGGATCATCAGGATGAATTTACTTAGTCGTAGCTCAGTATGAGTCAAAGGGGCTATGCGGAAATGGCGAGAGTGCTGTGATGTGATTCGGGATTTGCGTGATATGTTATGTGATAATAAAGGCGTTTATGAGGTATATGTCCAAGGGATTGGGGATGACGGCGTAATAGTACCTCTCTTCGTATTAATGGGTAAGGGTAGAAACGGTGACTTAACTTGGTAGAACACTTATGAGGGGAAATTAAGTTTATTGAGATGTGTTGATAGGGAAGTTTGTAGTGTCTCGGTGTTTCATTTATTTGTGGTTATCGAGATAGTGAGAGTGGGGTCGCAGTGCTGAGGGGAGTGTTTTGAGTCCTGATTGTTGTAATGACATAGGTTGGCTGTTGTATGAGTGTGTAGCATGGAGTGTCGGTGTCTTCTGAAATCTTTAACGAGTTGAAGCATTGAATGGTACTTGTGTGGGATGGATGCAGATGATCGGTGGTCTTAATCAAATGTTATACACACAAGTTGATTGGTTATGAGTTATTAGGACATTTATGTGGTAATATTTTAGTGCTAGGTGATTTAATGATTGGATTACAAGACGTGAGGATGATTAGACGTGTAAGTAGATTGTATGAGGGAGAAGTCTTTATGGGATCATGGTATTTTAGTGGATATACGTTGTCTCGAGTTAGTAGGCAGGCTCTTTACTATGGAAACTGAATCAATTAGTTGTAGTGTACGATAATGTGATCATGCCGCTTGTGTAAGAATAAATTGTGTTTGGTCGAATCGTGGATGGATTGGTTATCGGATTAAGCGGATTGTGAGACTGGGTGTGTTATTGTCTCTTGTTATTCCATGTGTTATATGTTCGATTTGGGTGTTATGAATAGACTTCTAGGTTTAGGGATGTGCTATGGAAATGGTGGTTTAGGATGTGATGATGGTAGAATTGAGATGGAAGTGGCAGGGTGCCCATCTTATTGTTACTCTGCGGATTTGAATTGGTTTGGTTTCTATTGTGGCGATGTACTGTAAGTGAGCAAGTTAGAGTGATCATTGGTGAGGATGATTTGGCAGGGGTTATGTAAAAGGATGGGGGTTTTTGATAATCTGTATTAATCGTAGAGTAGAAGATCTAGGTTTATGGTGTTATTGATGTTGAGGTGATCAGTCTCAGTGTGATATGGTTTATGTTAGTTATGATGAGTTCAAGCTGCTGGATGCGCAATGGTGTCTGGTTTATGAATATTTTTGTTAGGTGTACATGTGTTGGGGCGCAGATGGGAACTGATTCGATGTGCAGAGGTCGTATGTATGTAGCGTACGGGAATTGCATAAACTGTTAGATGGCCGGAAGTGTGGCTGGTTTTGATTTTATAGTCGTTGGTGATTGTCAATGGGACTTAAGTCTTGAGTTGCGGCTAGAGGTCTTTATACAGTGTGGTGTTATTGTTTGTTTACCTTGTTTGTTTTTGTATCGTGTAGTGAGACTCATTCTGGCTGAAGTGAGAAGGTAATACGGATTCTAGATAAGTTGTTGCAACTGTTGTTTTCAGATGCCTGATCAATTCTTCAGTTGTGGCGTATACTAGGTTTCGGATCTTAGATATTGAATATAAGTGATGTGAATGATACGTATTATGGAGGTTGTGTGGCTGTGAAGATAGTGGGAGTAATATGATAGATATAAATGAATGTATGTTGAGACGAAGTGTTTGGTTTCTATTGGTAAAGGGATGCTATGATTGATGAAAATCCGGTTTGTGTTATTAGCGGATGTTATACTTATGTCTATGGAGATGTGTGTGTTTTGTTGTTATTCCGACCGGACGTGGCGAGAAGCGGACGGGCAGAAAGAGAGAAGTGGATTGAGGGTACGGTGCAATCGTATATGTCATGATAGAGAGGGAAATCTGGTGGAGGATAGTTGGAGCAGAGGCGAGAAATTAAAGGAGCATGATGGGAGATGTGAGATGGCGGGGTTTGTATGGGAGGCATGTGATGTGGGGCCACGCCTGGGCCAGGGGGATATGAACGCCTACATTGACAGCGGTTTAACGTGAAGTATGAGAGGGTCCGTCGCGGGTTCCTATTGTATCAGCTACGGGTGGATATTTTCTGTCTGTGAGAGCTTGCGCTAGCTGAATTGGTATTCAGCGAGCGGTGGCGGTAAGGCTGGGCTGTTTTCGACCGTTTTGTCCGATGTGCTTAAAGGCTTACTGCGTTATTCTTTTTCCTGAGTGCTTTTTAATACCGAACTGCTTCACCAGACAGGGACAGGAACAATCTCGGTCCAACAATCAATATTTAAGTCGTGAAGGTTTAAGTGTATGCATAATATGAATCGGAGGTATTTTAATATATTATGTTCACTATAAGATATATATATAAATTATGTCTAATATGGGTAATATAGTATATCTAATATCATAGTACTGTATATAGTTTATACCTATATACTATATATCTTATATATTATATATTAATTATATTATATAGTATTTAATATTATATAAATATATATATAAATATAAGTGCATATGCAATCTGAGGTTTATACTATATATTAGTATATCTATATCATTTATATATATAATATATGAGGATAACATGGAGAGGAAGAAAAGGAGAGAAGGTGATGGATTGTATTTTGAAAGTGCACATTTGATATGCTCGCTGCGATCTGTAAAAAGATGAAAGGGAGCGGTGAAAATGAGTGGTGTTGGATACGGTTGAGTTGGGGTGGTCATGATGATAGTGAGTTTGCAACTCGCGCACTTAATTGTGTGACTCTGGTAGCAGAGCGTACGCTCTAGGATTGCTTGTGTAGTCCTATAAATTTTAATGGTTCAGGATTTTAGTTCGAATAAGAATTGATT
>JABUQX010018069.1:0-7500 GCA_015478945.1 Trachelipus rathkii
ATAAGCATATATATATATATATATATATAACCTTAAACTGCTGCCTATATATATATATATAACTATATATATATATATATGCTCACTCACTATGCCCTGTTGTTATTGTAACGGGACGTTCTAACCAACCCTATCCGTTTTATTTTGATTTCTATATATTAAATGTATTTTGAGCTTGTTCTTTGTATGTTGCTAATTTGATTGTTCAAGTTACCTTTGACTCGTTTCTATATTATAACCCTTCTTGTTCAAAACATAAGTTTGGGGAATCATGAAAGAGAGGGTCTTGTAGGGGGAAAATGTAATGCAAGGGTATATAAAATATTCCTTTTGCAGATAAAGAGGGCAGATAACAAAATGGGAGAGAACTGTTGAAATGTAATAATTTGGGGGCAAAGACGGAAAGTGTTGTAACTTTTGTGTGTGTGTGTGTGTGTGTGTGTGTGTGTGTGTGTGTGTGTGTGTGTGTGTGTGTGTTATGTAGGTGTGTGTAGGTGTGTGTTTGTGTGTGTTTCTTTCTTTTTCTCGTTTGTTGGTTTGTTATGTTTTGCTTTTCAGTATTTTTGATTCAGTTTATTTTCCTTATATGAACATAATAGAATGGCCCTATAAAAAGAATTAATATATATATATATATATATATATATATATATATATATCTTTCCCAACTCAATATGTAATAATATGTAGCAATATGTATATATATAATATATATATAATATGTATATGTATGTATAAACGTATATAATATATATATATATATATGGCAATAACAACTCAACAACAGTAATAGCCCATATATGTAGCCAGCGCTGCTGCACCAGCAGCCAGCCAGCCAGCGGCCAGCAACCTTCAGCAGCTGCTATCATGCTGTGCTTCCCTTCTTTGCTGCTAATAGCCAGCCAGCATGTAGCAGCCAGCCAGCATATGTACCAACCTAATATACAACCAGCCAATAGCATATAGTAGCCCAACTAGTATAACAATATATGTATATGTGTATATATATATATGTATATATATAATATATATGTATATATATAGCTGCTACTGCTGCTGCTGCTGCTGCCATATATATATATATATATAATATATATATATATATAGTTTGAAAAATTTACGTGATAGTAGTTTAACAGCCAAAGGTTTGTTTTTATTTGTTGTTGTCATCCAGGCTTCACAACAGCTCTTTGAACAGGGATGGAGGCCCGAGGGTGGATATAATTCATGTATTTTTACATTTTATGTCAAAAATATCCGAAATTTTTCTTGAGTTTTAGACTCCAATATACCTCTTTTTCTCTTTTACACTAGCATATATAGCCATACAGCAGCAACCAGCAGCCCATATGTAGCTTATATATATATATATAGTATATATATATATATACTTATATATATATATATATATATGCTTTTATATATATACTATATATATATATATATATAAGCAAGCAAAATAGGACCCAATATTAGGTTTTATTAAGTTTAAAATTAGTAATAATTGGTTTAAACTGTTTGCAAACCAGAACTACTTAAATATATATATATATATATATATATATATAACTATATATATATATATATATATACATTAATATAGTTCCAAGCAGTTATATATATATATACATCTATATATAATGCCACAGCGAGATATAGAGGTCCCTATTCTGTTTTACGACTCCGTCAGTTTTTATTTTTTTTTTTTTTTTTAATATATTGCTACTATATGATACCAACAATGAATTTCAGTGGTAACGGACATGATTCAAAAGTTCAAAGTATTTTTAAATAATTTTTAAAAATCACATTTATGTTCAATATTTTTTAAAAAATGAAATATCTCGAAAAGTACTACACTTACAGAAAAACCAATTACATATTTGGAATCAGCGTATAAGGCTTATTATAAAAATGTAAAAAAAAAAAAAAAAAAAAAATATAGGCCTATATATATTTTTCATAAATAAAATAACTCGAAAAGTACGACGCAGAGAAAAAAAAATTGCATATTTGGAATCAGCGTATAAAGCTTATTACAAAAATGTAAAAAAAAATAATAAAAAAACTGCAAAAAAAAAAAAAAAAAAAAATTTAGGGGGCTCGAGCCGACGGGGGACAGAGGGGGGACGTTTTCCATACCCCGTAGGGGAGGGGCGGAGGAACCCCACTGATAAATAACAAACGGGGGTTCGGAGACCCCCCCGGAGGGGGGGAAATAGTCCTACCCTGTAGTTCCCCCGGAAGGCCGAGAGACCCCGACTCCTGCCATCTTTGCGGTTTACCCTTGGGTATTCCTCAGTTAAAAAATTAAACTGACGAGGTTGTAAACGTAAAGGATCCTATATATTTTTGAATCATGTCCGTTACCACTTAAATTGATTGTTAGGATCATATACTAGAAATATATTAAAAAAAAAACAAAAAAAATTCGAAACTGACGGAGTCGTAAAACAGAGATGTCCACATATATATATATATATATATGTATCATATACCATAACTATCTTCTTATATATATATATATACTATATACTATCAGGGGCGGCTCGTGGCCTGGTTGCAGGTTTGCGCAACCACCATTTTATACAACTAGCAGCTAGGGTGCAACTATTTATTATTTTTTATTCTTTAATTTTTTTAATAGGATTAAATATTATAGAAATTAAATTGCATCTTATTATAATAACATCCCAATGATTTATTATTTAATGAAAAAAAAGCCGTCATTGAATAGCTGTTATTCAAATGTCAGACCAATATGATTGTTGCAGACACTTTACAACACATGTCAATTAAATTTTGAACGAGAAGAATGTGTGTGAAAATATACCGCGTCAACGTTTTATACCTACAACAGGTGGTTGTATAGGAAGAACAACCGCTTGTTTTTCTTAAAATCGGATCCTCCCCTTAATAACTGAAATTCAAATTTGCACGTACGAAGCAATTATAAAATTAGCGTTCAACATGTCAAAATTCATCGTCCCAGGGAAATGATACATTGTGGATAGGTTGCAAATCAGTTTGCTTTTAAGCGTTAAAGTGCGTAGGCTTAGTATAGTTTTGTCAGAACTCTTGCCTTTATAATTAAATGAATAATCGTAAAAAAAAAAATATTATAATAATAATAGCATTTAAAATAATTTTATTAATTTTTTTATTATTAAACAGTGGTTATAGGCCTATATTATTATAATTTATCGTGCAAAATGAACTTTGATTTTGAATATGATTATGATTTTGAACAACTGATGGTGGATTTGAAACTCTTATTTGATTGTTGTATTTAAAATTAGTAATATTTCCAAATGGAATAATAGAACCATCTCTTAACTTAAAAGCAGGCTTATTTTGAAAATTAATTTTTAAAACCTTTTTTTTTTTTGCAATTAATTGTTAGTAATATATATATATATATATATATATATATATATATATATATATATATATATATATATATATATATATATATATATATATATTCTTTTTCTTTGGTTGTATCACTATTATATATATATATGCCCTATGCTATAACATATATATATATATATATATATATATATATATATATATATATATATATATATTCGCTGCATAAATATATATATATATATATATATATATGCTCAAGTTTGCTTGAAGTGTCAAATTCTTAAATGAAAAAAATCCCGTTTTACCATTTTGAACATTTTTATTTTTCGCTACCAATTTTTTTTACGAGTTGTGAAGCTCAAAAACTTTAAAAAGGTTTTAATTCGTCATTTTTTTTTATTTTGATTTTATTCTCTTCATTGTCGTTACTTTTGTCTCTTTGTTAAATATCATTAAACTTATTTAATCATTAACATAATTTTATAGCTTATTATTTTTATATTTAGGATGTTATTTTTTATGAAAGGTTTTCAAGACGTTTTGTGTGAATATGTGGGATGAGCTGGATCAAAACTGGCATAATCAAAAAAGGTGCTAGCCAAGCGAGCTTGATTTCTTCTTCTAACTAACAGAAAAATCGTTCTCGAATTTTTTAAACGCCCACGTCGCTATGATGTGGGCGTTGTTAAACCTAGTATATATAGGCCCTTTATTATACCAGAGAGCAATAAAAAAAATTAGAATCGGATGGTAGGTAATGCTATCTGAGAAATAAGGCGTCTTCGATTTTGCACTTTTGCTAACGAAATGCTAAAATTTTTGTTCGTTTTCGTCAACCTAGCACAAAATCGTAAAAAAATGCTTATCAAACGTAAGGAATTTCTTTAATTCTGTATGGTTGCTATTTTATACCGAATTTTATTCTATATTACACAGAATTTAGGACATTTCTAAGACTAGAGAGCAATAAAAATTTTAGCATTTCGTTAGCAAAAGTGCAAAATCGAAGACGCCTTTATTTCATTTGAGGCATTTTCTACGAATTTTCTCAATTTTCCCAAATAAAAAAGATATGTAATAAAGTTTAATCTATAGCACGGTAATGTCTATAGTTATATTTATATTATTTTCATATACAACTTACTCGCGGCGCGAGTAAGTTGTTACACGGCAGCGCTCGCGCTCAGCGCGCATTTGGAGCGAGCGCTTCAGCGAGCGGTCTGCCCTGCATACACGCCAGCCTGCAATGCATTTAGTCTATAGTATTGTTTTAGTTTTTATTTAACTCAATAAATATCTAATGAAAAAATAATTTAACTACAAGATAAAATAATTTTGAAAATGGAAAAATATCTCATTTAAGACCAAATAAGAAGTGCACAAAATCGAGGTTATGGAACCAAAAATTTAATTTAAAATAAATAAAAAGTGCCGGGCCTATTACGTAGGTCCCACGAGTTCTAAAGAACGGCGAGCCGATTTTCTTTTTAAATAAAAGAAATTGATGTTCAGTTACTTCATACTTATATAGGTAAGTAACAAAAATTTAAAAATTTAAATATTTATACTATATATATATATATATATATATATATATATATATATATATATCTTATATAATAATATATATATATATATATATATATATATTTAACTATATATATATATATATATATATATATATATATATATATAAAAATAAATATAATATATATATATATATATATATATAATAACAATATATATATATATATATATATATATATCTTATATATATATAACTAACTATATATATATATATATATATATATATATATAACACTGGATAAGATAATTGTGTTAGAGAAATTACAGAAGCAACCAAATAAAAATCTATTTACACAGTATATATATATATATATATATATATATATATATATATATATATATATATATATATATATATATATATATATATATATATATATATTTTTTTTTTGAAAATTTATATATATATATATATATATATATATATATATATACTATATTATTATTTTGGCAAGGACTGCAAGGTAACTACTAAAAAAGAAGTTTAAACTTTTAATCTTTTATATTTTAAAAAAATATAAATATAAATAAAAAAAAACTAAAAAATGGAAAATTCTAATGATTCAAGACTTTAAGAGCATTGGACTTCAAAAAATCTTTACAAACAGACAAACAGACTGGATTATTCAAAAGACTTTTTATGGGACGTTTAGCCTTGGTAGTTTCTCTCGTTCACGTTTATACGTTTATGATGTAAATGGAGTTTTTTTTATTTGCTTGTAGTATCTGCGTATGTTCGTTGCATGCGTTGGTCGGTTTGTAAGATTTTTTTTATTTCGTAGTTTTTGTGTTTATTTGTAGTCTGATATATATATATATATATATATATATATATAATAATATATATATATATATATATATATATACCTCTTTATATATATATATATATATATATATATATAACTCATAACTGCTATAATAACCAGCATGCTATATATATATCTTTTCAACATAGCAGCAGCATATGCTGTACTATAATATAATATATATATATATTATTATTGTGTGTGTGTGTGTGTGTGTGTGTGTGTATGTGTGTGTGTGTGTGTGTGTGTGTGTGTGTGTGTGTGTGTTTTATTAATATTATTATTATTATTATAATTAAAGGAAGCTATTTACATACATTCTTCAAGAAAATATCGGCTCTCTTTGTTTCTATATTTCTATTTTGAAAGATTTTTGAAGCAAAGTACCAATGATGTATTTTATATTCGATATTGTATTAATTTTTAATGAGCATAAAAAACAAACAAAAAAACAACAACAAAAGTTGAGGTTCGGAAGGAGAGAGGTTCAGAGTAACATTATTATGAATAAAATAGCGAGTTACGTGTTTGTTTGTTTTTAATATCTTGGGGGGGGGGGGGGGTTGAAACAATTGAGAGGCTGAGCTCTCTTTTCAAGGAGGGGGGTGGGGAAATCTAGTAAGCTCATTGATACGTGACGTTGTTAGAAGACTTATTTTTTTTTTATTGTGTATATTAGGATTCTCCTGTTTTATGACTCTTCTTGGCAATTATCATTAACTTGTTAGGTGTGCCATTCATTATTTTGTGTAATTTAAGACAATTTATAATCTCTCTCTCTCTCTCTCTCTCTCTCTCTCTCTCTCTCTCTCTCTCTCTATCTATATATCTGTCTGTCTGTCTTTCTCTCTCTCTCTCTCTCTCTCTCTCTCTCTCTCTCTCTCTCTCTCTCTCTCTCTCTCTCTCTCTCTATATATATATATATATATATATATATATATCTATATATTTTATATATATATATACTATATATATATATATATATATATATATATATATATATATATATATATATATAACTCTCTCTATATATATATATATATATATATATAATTATACATTAAAGGGCATTGCTCTCTTATTATATTTTCAAGTATATTCAAAAAATTTATATCTCATTGGAATGCATATTTTCTTTCATTTCTCACTCATTTTTATCCTGGAGACTATATCAATTATATATATATATATATATATATATATATATATATATATATATATATATATATATATATATATATATATATATATATATATATATATATATATATATATATATATATTATTGAAGTTTATAACCCAAAGAATGACCATGTTTCGTTTCTAAATATAAACCTAGCAACTGTTATCCAGTCTACGCACATCATTATGCTATTTCCTTTACGCCAATGTGGACCTGCATATCTAACAAGAACTAGACGAGTGCTGCACACAAATGCACACACAAACACATACACACTCACACACCCTTACACACGCAATTTCTTATACTTTTTATCGTGCAGTTAAATATGTTTTTTGGGGGTTTTAGTTTCATATATTGTTATTATATGATACTAACAATAAATTAGGGTTGTTGAGCAGGATCAAAAAATTTTAAATACATAAAAAAAGGTTATTATTTAATAATATCGTACTTTTTTTAAAAATCTTACGTTTGGCAGTGCCCGAGACAAAGCGACGTTCGGGAGATCTTTTGATGTGCAGTAATAGTCCCCTTAAAATAGATAGA
>JABUQX010018069.1:20000-22500 GCA_015478945.1 Trachelipus rathkii
GAGCTTATTATCTAGCCTTGATAGTAAGCCCTGCTTCGTCTCAGCCCATTTGGATATTTCTTAGGCACGGCGGACGTGGTTTCGAGAGTATGATTTTTGTGTATTAATTGACTGTTCTGCTGTATGTGTTGGCTATGTTTTTAGTGCTGTGTGAGTATTGATGTTAGTGTAATTCACTATGATTTAAACTGTAATTAAATATTACAGAAAATCTAATGACGGCAATTTGTTATGTCCGTTCAGGTAGCCGATATGAAGTTCGAACCCCCGCCTCTCGCGCGGGAACATACCATGATCCTTTAGGGAGAGAAAAGACTCGCTCTTTAATCCACAGAGCTATCATAATATATATATATATATATATATATATATATATGGTATATATATTTGTTATAATGTTAGCATGAGCATAGCAGTAAGTATATTAGCAGAGTGCATATAGAAGGTTATTGCTGAGCAGCATATATATATATATTGCTGTTGGAGTTATGTATATATATATATATACTGTATATATATATATATATATATATATATAGCAGTATATATATATATATATATAAATATAAGGAAGAATAGCAGTTATTGTATATATATATATATTATATATATAAGAGCTATATATATATATATATATATATATATATATATATATATAATGAGATGAGTGTATGTGTTTGTGAGTAGGTGTGTGTGTGTGTGTGTGTTTGTATATGTCAGTAGAGAGAATGAGAGAGAAAAGAGAAAGTAGACGGATTATATTATATTATATAGATTTCATAGAAGCTGCAAGTTAGTCCTCTGATCTATACATTAGCATTCCGTTTGACGGTTCCAATAAAGAGCTTAAATCAGACTGAAAAAAAAAAATGAGATAAAAGCTATAAAAAAAAAAAAAAAAAAAGAATAAAAAAGAAAAAAAAAAACATGGGAAGAATAAAAATGATTTTTTTTTTTTTTAACAGTGATATATTAGAGGATATTATTGATAGAAAAGAAGTTGTATTTTCAGGATAATATATTTTACAGTTATTATTATTATTATTATTATTATTATTATTATTATTATTATTATTATTATTATTATTATTATTATTATTATTATTATTATTATTATTATTATTATTATTATAATAATAATAATAATATTATTATTATTATTATTATTATTATTATTATTATTATTATTATTGCGTTAGCAATTGTTGGAATGGTAATAATGATATAGGCATTTGCAATTTGCAAAAAGAATATATATATATATATATATATATATATATATAATAAAATAAATAAAATAATTATAAGTATATAATTATATATATACATATATATGTTAAAGTTATATATATATATATATATATATATAGCATAGCATATATATAGATATTATGGTGCTATATATATATATAAGAGTTATATATAAGAGAGAGGAGATGGAGGTATATATATATATATATATATATATATATATATATATATATATATATATATATATATATATATATATATATATATATATATGGTATAATAATAATAATAATAATAAAATAATAATAATAATAATAATAATAATAATAATAATAATAATAATAATAATAAATAGTTTTAACACTCTATCTTAGAATAAGTTGATAAATAAAAACCCTTTGCTGTGGACAACTTTTTTCTTCAAAAGTTAAACAGACATTTGAAGTCCGAAGAAAAATGAAATGTCTTGGAGTCTTTCTGTTAATTGAACATCAGTCTTCTTCATAAATTTGCTCATTGTTTAAATTGAAAAGTATTATCCGCAAAGACAAGTTGTTTTGAGACTTGAATCATGGAAGCGAGAAGACTCAAAACTAAGAACAACGCAGGGATGTAGATATGTAGAAATGTAGATATGAGAGATGTAGAGAGATGGAGAGATCTAGAGCCAAAGGACAGATATGGAGATGATCAGGTCATATTTATGATTATATGTAGAAGGAATGACGGTAGATGAATTTATGAGATATTAAAATTGGCTTAATTTTAGATGTGAAACGTCCAAAAAAAACCACCATACAGAAAGTGGACAGAACAATTAGAATAACTGCAGGAGTAAATTTTGTCAAAACGAAAACCCAAGACCGACTATATATATATATATATATATATATATATATATATATATATATATATATATATATATATATATATATATATATATATATATATATATATATATATATATATATATATATATATATATATATATATATATATATATATATATATTTATATATATATATATATATATATATATATATATATATATATATATATATATATATATATATATATATATATATATATATATATATATATATATATATATATATATATATTTATATATATACAGTTTTAAATATAAACATATATAGAATTATTTATATATATATATATATATATATATATATATATATATATATATATATATGCTATATATATATATATATATATATATATATATATA
>JABUQX010018069.1:27500-32500 GCA_015478945.1 Trachelipus rathkii
AAAACAGATGACATCATAATTGGTCTGTAATTATCAATATCTGAACAGTCTCCGTATTGATCCTTAATTATTGGAGTAATAACTCCACTTAGCATTTTGATTGGGAAATAATTATGCATAATGCACACATTTAAGAATTCTGCTATTAACCTATCGGAGGCTTCCGTACCAAATTTTAAGTGAAACAAATGTATATTGTCCGGTCCCAATGTAGGTTTCAATTTATGAATCAATGCCCTAATCTCCGTAGCACTAAACATTTCATACACTTCTGTCCATGCAACATTTTTTGATAGCCATTAGAATTTCATCCATATATTTTGATAGATAGATAAATAGATAGATAGATAGATAGATAGATAGATAGATAGATAGATAGATAGATAGATAGATAGATAGATAGAGTATATATATATATATATATATATATATATATATATATATATATATATATATATATATATAGAGAATCCTTCCGACAATTCATTATTTCCGTAAAAATAGCTCTTTAGATATTTTTTGCAAAAATAAAATATAACAAGCATATATATATATATCAAGACATATAGTTGAAGAAGAATATATAGTATATATATATATAAATATATATAGATAGATATATAAATATATATATATATATATATATATATATATATATATATATATATATATATATATATATATATATATATGATCAAGACAAGGGAAACCTTGTTGAAATATATTAAATTCTTTAAAACATTTAAATTTCATCCATGCATATTTTATTAAAATATATTTAAATTGCTTAAAATTTTTAATTAAATATGAATTTCCTTTTTTACGTAAATTAAGAAATTTTACGCATTTCTATCATAACATTTAATAGTTAATACTACTTAATGAGTTAAATGTTAAACCTTGTAATATGAGTATATATATAGAAACTTATATATATATATATATATATATATATATATATATAGAAATATAAAAATTATAATATTATATATATATATGTATATATATATATATATAAGTATTAAAGTCAACAAATTGTTTTTTTTTTAAGTTTTTTTTTTTTTTTTTTTTTTTTTTTTAATCTTAGCATTATTATTATTATTATTACAATAATTAAATTTCGCAATAATTTCTTATTTATTTCATTTATGAAATGGATACCTCAATATTTTATTATATTATTATTTTTTTTATTTTTTATTTTTATTATTATTTTTAGAAAGGAAATAATTTATTAGATTTTGTTTTTTAAATGTTTCGCAAATTTTATTCTATAAATAATTTATAATTAATTTTATTAATGATTATTACTATTATTTTTCTTACATATAAATAATTTTAATGTTTTTTTTTTGTTTTTTTGTTATTTCGTTTTAATATTATTAAGTAATTTGAGTAATTTAAAAAATTATGAGAAAATATTCGTGTGTGTGTGTGTGTGTGTGTGTGTGAGGGTGTGTAGGTGTGTGAGTGTTATTAGAGTTTAAATACTCATTAAAATTGCACACTATATGAACTCTAAAAAAATATAATTCTTATAACCCACTTATTTTTAAAAATATAAATTTACTTTAAAATAAGATCCAGTTTCCTTTTTGCTTGGGGGTACATAGGGATGTAATCCTCCCTTGTTTGGAGTACGCGCAGCATAAATTTGACCCTTACTAATTTGCGGGTTACATGACTTTTTTTTTTATCATTTATTTATTTGCTTGTAAAGTAATTTGATTAAGGTTGAGCGTATTTTAAAGACTGATGCAATCTTGGAAATAATATTATTGTTTTTTTCCTTTTTGAAAAACTATATTCATCATCCCGAAATAACAGATGCTAAGGAGGCTGTCCTTCAAGCAATCAACCTCTGATCTTTCTCTTTATATATATATATATATATATATATATATATATATATATATATATATATATATATATATATATATATATATATATATATATATATATATATATATATATATATATATATATATATATATATATATATATATATATATATATATATATATATATATATATCAGCAGTCGAAAATTTATAAAATATATAATATATACATATATATTTTAATTGCGCAATTCTGTTCGGAAGGAAAAGCCAAAAAGCTCCACGTTTTTAAAAATGAGGTTATACCTATTTATTCAACATTTTATAATGTAGTTCAAGGTTGGGTCTTCCGCGGTTTGAGGCAATTTTTGTTCCGATGACTTCTGAAAACCCGTATTTGGTTAACCTGTGAAGAAGAAAAAAACTTTTTGTTTAATAATCTTCGAGTTTACACTCTGTGTATGCTCCTTATCTTGTTACACATGAATACATACACACACACATATGTTTAATGAAAAGGTGTTTTTATATAAGGTATTTATACATCATTATGTATCTGCAATTTTATAATTATGAATTGGCAACTTTGAATTTAGCTTTTTTTATTATCCAGTTCTTGTTCAATATATATATATATATATATATATATATATATATATATATATATATATATATATATATATATGTTTGTATATATATATATATATATATATATATATATATATATATATATATATATATATATATATATATATATATATATATATATATATATATACTGTATATATATATATATATATATATATATATATATATATATATATATAGTATAAATATATATATATATATATATATATATATATATATATATATATATATATATATATATATATATATATATATATATATATATATAAATGAAAGTGTTGGGAATGTTTCGGGGTAAATGAAAAAATTTGTTTACTGGGAGATTTGAATGCAGGAGTGGGAAGGGAGGAGGTAGGAAGAATAATAGGTCCTTTTGGGGTTGGGGAGAGGAATGATAATGGAGAAAGCCTGATAGAGTTATGTGTCGAAAGAAGAATGATAGTAGGGAATACTTGGTTTAAAAAAAATGATAATCATAAGTATACATGGAAGAGTGAGATAACGGGGGGGAAGGCGATACTAGATTATGTGTGTGTAAATGGGAGGGATAGAGGTAGATTATTAGATGTAAATGTATTTAGAGGGGCGGGGAGGGGGATATCAGATCACTATTTGGTAATTGCCAGGATAAGGGTGGGAGGAGAGGTGACGGTTAGGAAAAGGGAAGAAAAGAGGAGAGTGGAAGTGATAAAGGTGGAAAAATTGGAGGAGATAGGGTGTAAGAGGGAGTTTGGGAGAGGTATGGAGGACAAGTGGAGAAACGTGAGAGGGATGGGAATTGGGGAGGTGGAAGGGGAGTGGAAGAGATTTAGAGAGGCAGTATGTGGAGAGGCTAGAAGGGTATGTGGAGTAAAAAGGGTGGGTGCAAGCAGAAGGAAAGGGAGTGAATGGTGGAGTGAGGAGGTGAAGGAGGTGGTGAAAAGGAAAAAGGAGGCTTATGTGAAATGGTTGGGAAGTAGGGGAGAAGATAGCTGGGAGGAATATAGAAGGGTTAGAGTGGAAGCAAAGAGGGCGGTGGAGAGGGCGAAGAGAAGAGCAAAAGAGGATTGGTGTAGAAAAGTGACGGAAAATTTTGAATCAGGGAATAAGATGTTCTGGAAAGAGGTTAATAAAAAAAGGAAGAAGAAGGAGGGGTTGGGGGAGAGGATTAAGGGAGAAGATGGGGACTGGATAGGAGGAGAGGTTAGGGTGAGGAAGAGGTGGGGGGAGTATTTTAGTGGACTATTAAATGAAGGGGGTGGGGTAGGGGAGGAAGATATGCAAGAGGTGAGGAGGGGAAATGTAGTGGGGAGGGAGGGGGAGGATGAAATACAAATGGAGGAAATTATTAGGGCCGTGAATAAAGGAAAAAAAGGGACTGGATGGTGTGAGAATGGAAATGTTGCAGAAGGGAGGTATAGGGGTGGAGGAATGGATGCATAGGTTATTTAACATATGTTGGAGGAGTGGTGAGGTACCACAGGATTGGATGGATGGTTGTTTGGTTCCCCTGTATAAGGGGAAAGGGGATAGGATGGAATGTGGAAATTATAGAGGTATTTGCCTTCTAAGTGTGGTAGGGAAAGTGTACGGAAGAATACTGATTGAGAGAGTAAGAGGTTTAACGGAGGGGAGAATAGGGGAAGAACAAGGAGGATTTAGGGAGGGAAGAGGGTGTGTGGACCAAGTGTTCACACTAAAGATGCTTGTGGAGAAAAGTATTGAGAGGAAAGGGAAAGTGTATGGATGTTTTTTAGATTTAGAGAAAGCATATGATAGAGTGAATAGGGGTGAAATGTGGAGGGTGTTGGAGGAAAATGGGGTGGGGGGTAATTTAGGTAAAGGTATTAGGGCCTTTTATAGGAATAGTAGAATGTGTGTGAGAGTATTAGGAGGGGAGAGTGAGATGTTTTTGGGACGGTGTGTGGATTGAGGCAGGGGTGTGTAATGTCGCCGTGGCTATTCAATTTGTTTATGGAGAGTGTTTACAGGAGGGGGGTGGAATTGATGAAAGGGAATGATAGAAGGGAAGTGAACATGATACTGTTTGCGGATGATACTGCCCTAGTGGCGAAGAACGCGGAAGGGCTGAGGTATTTGGTGAGGGAGTTTGAGAGAATGTGCGGACAAAAGGGGCTTAAAATAAATCCAGGTAAGAGTAAAGTGTTAGTGTTTGAGGAGGAAGAAAGAGAGGAGGGGGAGGAGTTAGAGGTTAGAGTAGGGGGGGTAGTATTGGAAGAAGTAAAGATTTTTAGATATTTAGGGATGGAGTTGGGTAAGGGGGGAGGGATGAAGGAGGAGATAGAACATAGAATAGGTGAAGGAATGAGGGCTTTGAGTGGTCTGAGAGAAATATGGAAAGGGGGGGATCTGTCACAAAAAGTTAAGATAAGTATGTTTGAAAAAATCTGTGTACCAGCGGTGATGTATGGGTGTGAAACGTGGGGGTTGAATGCCAGGTCTAGGAAAAAGTTGGAAGTATTTGAGATGAAGGGGTTGAGAGCGGTTTGTGGGGTTAGCAGAAGGGAGAGGA
>JABUQX010018069.1:40000-47500 GCA_015478945.1 Trachelipus rathkii
ATTAGCTGTCATTCTTCATATTTTTGGGAGGAACGATTTATTTATCTACCTAATAATGTATTCTATAGAACCTTTCCAGCAATATTGCTTGTATTATTTATAATATTTATTATATATAAAATATTAATTATTAGTATTATTATTAAATAATATTATTAAATTAATTATATTAATTATTTTATTATTATATTAATTATATTATTATTATTATATTATTATTATTATTATATTTAATGATTGATGAATTTTTATATATTGATTATTTTATTATTAGTTATTATTATTATTTATTATTATTATATATTATTAGTTTATTATTATATTCTATGTAGTGATCGCCTGAACTTTACTTGGTAGAACTTAGAAATTTATATATGTTACCGGTATATATATATATAATATAATATATATAATATATATATATATATATATAATATATATAATATATATATTATATATATATATATATAATATATATATCTATATATTATATTATAGATAGAGAAGAGAGAGAGAGAGAGAGGAGATGAGAGAGAGAGAGAGAAAAAGAATGACGATTTACATTAAAGTTATTTTTAACATCTGTATATTATTATTTAAATAACACAAAGCATAAAAATTTACTTTATCAGACGATGTATCGTCTTATATATATAATATTAATACTATATATATTATATATTATATATATATAATATAATATATATAGATATATATATAATATAAAAATATAAAAGAATTTATAATCAAACTATATATATAAATAATATAAATATAAATAATAATATATAATAATAAATAAAATAATATATATAATATAAACAACAAAATAAATAAGATATACAATAAAGTACAGTTTAATATGAAATTAAATAATATAATTATTAGTAGTGAAAGACATATTATCTGAATACATCTTAAATGACATCAAAAATAATAATAAATAGTATTATAAAAATTAATAAAAAATATATTAATATAAAATATATTAATTAATTATATCAGTTTGAAATATATTTATTAAAATAATAATATATATATATAAAGTTATTATAATATTATTAAGCAGTAAGTAAAGAATAAGTATGTAGTAGTATAAGATAGTAGTAGTAGTAGTAAGATAAGTAAGTAGTAGTAGTAGAAGTAATAGTTGTAAGTTAATATAATATATATTGTCCTCAGTAATGATGATAACTTAATTATCAAGGAGATTAATTTGGGAAAAAAGAACACATTGAAAGTATAGACGTATAGATAAATTAATTAAAAGAAGAAGAAATGAATTTGAAATATTATGCACTACCATATTTATTCTTGGTCTCGCTCTTTCTCTTCCCTCCTCTCACTCTGTAGCTTTCTCTCTCTCTCATCTCTTCTCTCTCTCTCTCTCTCTCTCTCTCTTCTCTCTCTCTCTTCTTCTCTCTCTTCTCTCTCTCTCTCTCCTATTCATAATATATAATATATATAATAATATATAGATATTATATATATATAATATATATATATATATATATATATATATTATTATTTATATATATATATTAGTAATATATATGATATACCTATATATATATAGTATATATATTATATAATATATATATAATATACTATATATATTATATATATATATATATATATATATTATATATATATATATATATTATATATATATATATATATAATATATATATATATATATATATATATATATATATATATATATATATATAATAGTATATATATATATCTATATATAATATATATATATATTATCATTATATCGTACAATATCCTATTCTCTCTTCCACCATCTATATATGCTCTTCTCCTCCTCTCTTACTCTCTTACGTCCTCTCCCTCTCTCTTCTCTCTCTTCTCTCTCCTCTCTCTCTCCTCTTCTCTCCCCTCTCTCTGTCTTCCCTGTCCCCCTGCCCGTTCGCCCTTTCCGCCTCCCTCCTTCCTCTTTCCCTTGCCTTTGCCGCCCCGTGCGCTCCGCCTGCGCCCCCTTCTTTTCTCTCATCCTCTCTCTTCTCTCTTCTCTCTCTCTCTCTTCTCTCTCCTCTCTCTCTCTCCTTCTCTCTCCTCTCTCCTCTCTCTCCTTCTTCTCTTCCTCTCCTTAAAACAACGACAACACTCTAATAATAAAAACAAAAAAAAAAAAAAAAAAAAAAAAAAAAAAAAAAAGAAAAAAAAAAAAAAAAAAAAAAAAAAAAAAAAAAAAAAAAAAAAAAAAAAAAAAAAAAAAAAAAAAAAAAAAAAAAAAAAAAAAAAAAAAACAAAAAAAAAAAAAAAAAAAAAAAAAAAAAAAAAAAAAATGAAAAAAAAAAAAAAGAAAAAACGAGCTAAATAAGACTATATATATATGTCTGTTGTAGGTGTGTGTGTGGTTAACGCATCCTTCTCAAAAACAATAGAGTTAATTACTTAATGTAACTTTCTAATGCATTTATTAATGAACCTATTTTTATAGCGCTTAGTTATCCGATTTATACATTTGTATGAAGATAGAGTGAGGATGGGGATGCGGATGGGATGGGATGGGAAGGAGGATGAAATAAGTGAAAATAAAATGGATTAGTAACGTAATATAGTAGAATTTTTGAAAGTTTACTCTTTTTTTTTTTTTTTTTTTTTTTTTTAGCTCCACAAAAGGGATTTGATTTGATATTGTCCATCAGTTGTTGTTGTTGTTGTTGTTGTTGTTGTTGTTGTTGTTGTTGTCGTTGCTCTTCTTCTTCTTCTTCTTCTTCTTCTTCTTCTTCTTCTTCTTCTTCTTCTTCTTCTTCTTCTTCTTCTTCTTCTTCTTCTTCTTCTTCTTCTTCTTCTTCTTCTTCTTCTTCCTTCCGAAATAATGAAAAACGGATATGTTACTGTTGTTTATGGATAGTGAAAAGGAAGCTGTACTCTTATTAGTTACTTACTCGTTATAGACCTATTTTTATTTTTATGATTATGACAAAATATGTTTTCAAATTTCGAATATTTTTTTTATTTCCTATTTATTTATTTATTTATTTATTTATTTATTTATTGTCTCTAAACACTCACATCAACCTCGCCCGTACACACACGCACACACATACACACTGTTGAGCTTTTTCCTTATATAAAATTAAGAGTTCTTAGGGGTACTCTTGTATTTTATTGCAATAACTGTAATAAAAACAACCATCTCAACCAGTGACTATAAAATATAGTACTTTACATTAAGTACAACTAAAAATGTACTTAATAGGATTTCCTAATTGTACCTAATCTCAGGTTATAACCATGCCAATATGAATGTCAACCTTTTTATCTGAGGGTTACACCTTACTGGCTTAGTCCTATTGAAGGTGGGAAACTTCTCTGGGTATTTGATACCTAGGATCCGGATTTGGGATCCTTTTGCCTCGCGATTCAGTCAGTCTGCCGTTGAGCCACGGTAAACCCCATTATGAGATAAATACTCGTAATTTTGATATATATATATATATATATATATATATATATATATATATATATATATATATATCACTCCTTCTATTTTTATATATATATATATATATATATATATATATATATATATATATATATATATATATATATATATATATATATATATATATATATATATATATATATATACTATATATATAACCTTCCGCTAAGAAATTCTTTTATAATTTTCATAAATGTCTCCTTCCGGACTTTCTAATTTCATTAAATTATTTATTAAAATTTAAATTATTTAAGTTAAGGTTTTGCCAACTTTTCGTTTTAATTTACGCGAATGAGAGACCGAACCCTGGTCATTTGCTTCGCGACTCAGCCCAGCTTCCGTTTATCTAAGGCAGACAGAAACCTCTCTCTCTCTCTCTCTCTCTCTCTCTCTCTCTCTCTCTCTCTCTCTCTCTCTCTCTCTCTCTCTCTCTCTCTCTCTCTCTCTCTCTCTCTCTCTCTCTCTTATATATATATATATATATATATATATATATATATATATATATATATATATATATATATATATATAATATATATATATATATAATATATATAAATATATATATATATATATATATATATATATATATATATATAATAAAATATGAAATAATAGTTAAAAATCTTGTTCTGATATTTTTATTAGATCAATTTTAGATTTTAGATTTTTAAAAAAATAAAAATATATGATTCTATAATTATAATTTTTATGATATATATATATATATATATAATAATATATTATAATAATTATCATATATATATATATATAATATATATCTAACTATATATATATATATATATATATATATAGCATATATATATATATATATATATATGTATATATAAATATATGAAAATAAAATAATAATAAAATATATATATATAAATATATATATATAATAATAAGATAGATAATAATAATAATATATATATATGTATATATATATATATATAATAGCCAACAATATATATATATATAACGCTATATAATATATATATATATATATATATCAATATTTATATATATATATATTCCAGTGTTTCTAATAGTTTTCACCTCGTGGGCATTACCATATTCTTGGAGGGAAACTGCCCTTGGTTATTTCTATCTAGGATCCGAAGGAGGGGAGCGAACCTTGCCTTGCTTTATTATTATTATTATTATGTATGTATTATTGTTGTGTGTGTGTGTGTGTGTGTGTGTGTGTGTGTGTTATTGTTATTATTATTATTATTATTATTATTATTATTATTATTATTATTATTATTATTATTATTATTATTATTATTATTATTATTATTATTATTATTATTATTATTATTATTAACCCCAATTACGGGCTGAGCCCTTTGCATTTTCATCTTTTCACTGTATCTATATATTCGGATAAACTTTTATTTATTTTATCGAAGATTTCTCTTTAAATTCATGGTCATATATATATATATATATATATATATATATATATATATATATATATATATATATATATATATATATATATATATATATATATGTATATATACCTATAACTATATATATATATTATATATATATATATATATATATATATATATTTTTAATAAAAGTTCACACCTCACGGGCATAGCCCTATTCTAGGAGGGGAACTTTCTAGGTAATTTCTACCTAGGATCCGAACTAGGATTCGAACCCGCGACCTTGCCATGCGACTCCGTCGCTCTACCGTTTGAGCCACGGTATATATATATATTTATTACTATTGTTATTAATATATATATATATATATATATATATATATCTATATATATATAAAAATATACCACTTACTAGAAATACAGTAATTAACACACCTGATGTATTTTCACCATGCTGGGATTCGATCCTGGACCCTAGCAGATGAGCGTGCAAAGTGTTTAACCACTACGCCACGATGAGCTAAAGAAAGAACCCGGGAATACTTCTGCTGTCCACGCGTCAGTATTTTGTGTGCTTCTTTTGGCTCATCGTGGCGTCGTGGTCAGAGCACTTTGCGCAGCTCATCTGTAAGTCAAGATGATGAAAATACATCAAGTATTTATTACTATGAATTTGATTGCAGGTTATTGCACGTGTATATATAACTATATATATATATATATATATATATATATATATATATATATATATATATATATATAACTATATATATATATATAAAAACATATACATATATATATATATATATATATATATATATATATATATATATATATATATATATATATATATATATATATATATATGTAACTTTCTTTCTTTTTTATATATATATATATATATATATATATATATATATATATAATATATATATATATATATATATATAATATATATATATATATATATATATATATATATATATATATATAATATATTTATATATATATAATAATAATATATATATATATATATATATATATATATATATATATATATATATATATATATATATATATATATATATATAATATATATATATATATAACCTTATATATATATTTCTTTTCTATTTCCCCTCTCATTGAAAATCACTCAATGCATCTCGTAAAGTACTAATAAACTTTTTTTTTTTTTAAAAAAAAAAAAAAAAAAAATTAACGAAGGAATACTTAAATAAATTGGATTCCTGCTTGAGGCGTATTTGAAATAACTTATGTGTGCAAAATGAATAAGCTATTAATAATTTAAGGTCTACATTCTTTTTCTAATGAATGTGAACCCACCTACATGGGTTTACCCCCTTTACTCCAATATATATATATATATATATATATATATATATATATATATATATATATATATATATATATATATATATATATATATATATATAATATATATAACATATATATATAACATATATATATATATATATATATATATATATATATACATATATATATAATATATTTATATATATATATATATATATATATATATATATATATATATATATATATATATATATATATATATATATATATATATATATATATATATATATATATATATATAATAATTTATAAAAATATATATATATATATATACTGTACTGGTCATAATGATTTACAAAGAAGTAAAGCCGTGAAATGTCACTCCTATAATCTTCATTGGCGTTAGTAAACCTTGCTATGATTTTTTATTGACAAAACAAATTTCTTGGAGGACCAGTTGGCAATTTTGGGGGGCCATTCCCCCTTCCCCCTAGTTTCCCCTATGCCCTATGGTATCGTTTAGCTTTTAAGTTGGCTGATTTCGATCTCGACTTTCTCTCTCTCAAAAGTATAAGAACAAAAATTCACAGAAAAAAATTACAAAATTGATAATTTACAAAGTGATTGTGGCTGTGAAGTTGGTAGTGCAATGGTTCTAACTCAGAGTTCAATTGTGGTTCCTACCCCACAACTAATATGTGTTCACCTTCTTTCACCTTTATTGAGGCTTAAAAATAATGGTACTTATGGAAGTTTAAATAAATAATATTTATTGCTTCACTAGCAAAGTACTCGTTGAAATGTACAGAAAATCTAGTTCTTATGTGTATTTACAGCTTATTTCAGAAACATAATCAGGTTTGACCTATGTATGTATGTGTCCTATACTTTTTATAGTTGTGTCATATAATCTTGCCACTTTATCTATCGAGGTAGTTGCTTATGTAGAGAATATCTCAGTACTCTCTGAATCGTATTTTCGCAGGTGTGGATCAAGGGGCTCTTACTATAAAACTCTGGTGTATCTGTATCATACTATTCTAGGTTGGTCATTTTATAGCTGAAAATATTTTCGCACGTCTTAGAATTTATGTTTGTCACGGCACATTTTTGACATGTGTTTAAGACGCCTATAGTGTAGAAATGTAAATTTTAATTCACTGTTTCGCTTTCCCAATTGGAACAACTTCGGCATGCTGATTTCGATTCTTTTCCTTCCCCGGCATTATCCTTAGTGCTGGATTACATTGCTTGCTCTCCCATTGATCTGGTAGAGCT
>JABUQX010018069.1:52500-70000 GCA_015478945.1 Trachelipus rathkii
AAGTAACGATACTATAGTCTCATAGAGGTTGCAAATAGTTTAGCTAATATATAAAGATGTAGCAAGATAAATATATAGATATAATAGTCAAAACATTTTGCAAGCGAGATTGCTATACGATATGCGACTGACAAGAGTCTATAGAATAGTATAGTATATAGGATATATATAGATATAGACGCGTAGCAGAGAGACGTCAGATACACATATATAGAATATATGTAATATTTATATTTAAAATGTATATAGTAATATTTATGTATACGTATACTATATATGTAAGTGTATATAATTATTTAATTAATACCCTCCCACTACTACTCCTTTTATTACCACCACATATTAACTCTAATATAATATATAGTAATTATGATAATATATAGCCCTTTTTGTATTACGTATGTGTGCGCGGTACGCGTAAGTGCGCACAACCAATATAAATATAATAATAAATATATAATAATTATAATATTAATATATATAGTATATATATAGTATATATAGCTATATAATATATATAGATAAATATTATAAATAATAATATATACTATTAGTAATGAAGGAGATGTCGAGTGTATGTTGATGACGAAGTCATCAACATTACACGAGATGTGGATTTATCACACATTACACATTCACTCACACACCAGCACACGTACCACCTGATCCACCCCTTTTTTCTCTCTAGCCCAGGGCGCGCCTCACATCCCCGCTTTTTCGGGTTTTCTCTTAGCTGTTGTCCATGCCATCAATGCTTTTACCACTACCTCTGCTGATCTTTTCTTCTCTTTGCCCTCGGGTACGCGATGACGACATACCGAACCATCATCTGGACGTTGAACATTATCTCGTACAACCCTGGGAGCAAAATACCAGTTCAATCGCTCACATCTGCTGAATAGATGTCAGCACTGCACAGACAGGGCGAGCGGAGCTTCCGCGCGCGCCCTTGTTCGGAAGGATACCTGTCTGCCGTGATGGTCCAGGGCCAGACATTTAGACTTGGGTCACGAGCGCGGGCTTAACACGCGCACCGCCTTCCCGGCCGCGGCGCCACCGGTTTCGCGCGTTGGTATAGATAATCTCGTGTCGTCTTCGTTCGCCATCGCCATTGAGGAGAGAAGGGTGGTTTTTGCTCAGCCCCTTACTACCCCCACTCTCTTGAGTATCCGCTCGACCACTTTTGATGAAATATAGGGAGGATTGGACGGGATGGAACTCGAATCCCACCGTCCTCACAAGTGGTACTGAGTATGTGCGCTCGAGGGGCACGGGTGGCGGGCAGAGTGTGTTCAATAGAGGGCCCGGAAATTCAGAATAAACTGTAAACTGTACCAGCCTCTGAGCCTTTGAGCTAGCAATAATAATCGAACCATATGTATATTCAGTAGTAAGAGTTATGCAAAATTTGAGTTCAAGCATTCAGTAATGATATTTTATATACGCAGAGACATAATATTAATGGGCGTTATATTATAGCTCGGCCGTGTAAGCCATCCCGCTAGCCAGCGAGAAGAGCACCTACTCACAGAGATCTTAACGATCATGTTATATGCGCGAGGATGCATGGCTTTGTTTGAGCTTTCATGGTTGAATTTAGGCTAGGAGGGAAGAGTTTTGTGGTCAAAAGGGCTTAAAAGTTAATCCCAAAAGGTAATCCCTTTTAGTTCACGGTCAATTACCTGGGTTCGGAATCGGAATGAATAAATCGGTGGTCGATAAAGATTTCGCCCAAACTGGCCTGAGGTTATGGACGATTCAGCAATAATGTATGTATGTTTCTCAATCAGGGTACACGATCACATGAGAGAAGCATCTCATAGGTATTGTAGTTGGGGAAAATATTGGTCAAAAAAACTTATGCAGGCATATATATATATATATTATATAATATAGTATATTTTATTATAATATATAGATATACTATATATAATGTCATGATATTTTTTTAAACATACATATATATAATAATATATTTAACCTGGAATGTATATATATATAATATATATATAGGCCTATACATATTAATGATATACCCTATATATATATATATATATATATTATATATATACCGGGGGTAATAATATTAATGATCTCAAAGCATGAGGAAGATTACTTAAATGAGATTGGGGTGAGGCACGAACGGGGTATGAGCTTTATTCACCCAGGCTTGTGCGAACACTACTATAACTTAAATGGGCGATCGACGTCAGCCTAGCTGACTTAGGTGTACCTATAGAGAGAGCTTAAAAAGTAGAGAGCGGCAGATATACGCTCGGCTTATTTTATTAGGAGGTAGGGTATATATTAACATACAGACGAAGGTAGGAGTATATACAATATAGGTATTAGTATATATATATATATATACTATATATATATATATATACTATATATAAGTATTATAGTATATATTACTGCCCTGTCTTATTATATATATATACTATATTATATATATATAGTATATATTATTATATATATATATATATAATATATAATATATATATAATAATATATATATATATAGTATATTACTGCCTGCCTTATTTATATATATATATATATATATTCTAATATATATATATATTATACTATAATTTTAAAAATTTAAAAAATTATATTTTAAAAATTCTATATAATTAATAATATATTATATATATAATATATATATTACTCCCTCTGTCTTATTATATATATATATCATATATATATACTAATAATATATATTTATATATATATATATATATATATATATAATATATATATAATTACTGCCACTGACTTATATTATAGTATTATAGTATTATAATAGTATTATTATAGTACTATATATATACTTATATATAATATGTTTATAATAATAATATATATATATAAGTATATATATATATAGTACTAACATGTTCATCACTGCAGGATTCAATTTTAGCCCTCACCCAGTCTTTGTTATTTTATTATTATTATTATTATTTTATTATTATTATTTTATTATTATTATTATTATATTATTATTATATTATATTATTATTATTATTATTATTTATCATTATTATTATTATTATATTATTATTAATTATTATTATTAATTATTTTCGTGTCATTATGTTTTATCACAAAGCTACGAAAGTGATTTAACTCTGGAATTTTTTTCGATCCAATTTTTTTTTTTTTCTTATGCTCTTCATCATTCAACAGAAAATCCTGCATCCAGCTTCAAGAACAGAGTCATAGCCAGTGCCGCCATACAATTCTATGAAAAAACAGCAACAACACAAACAATCAGCAACAACAAGCAAAAACATCAACAACAACAACGTTTTCAACGACCACAGCCACGACAACAAGACCAAAAAGAACAACACCGAAACAACTACCCATCCCAAAAAAGCCTATGAAAGTGTTTTAACCTCATGAACTTTTTTTCGATCCATTTTTCCCGTTTTTGCTTAATTTCTTCTGTTCTTTCTCCTTATGTGTCTCTTCTCTTCTTCTCCTTGTCTTCTTATTATGTATTTATTATTATATTATTATTATTATTATTATTATTATTATTATTATTATTATTATTAATTATTATTATATTATTATTATTATTATTATTATTATATATTATTATTATTATATTTATTATTATTAAATTATATTATGATTTATTGTAACTCTCTAGGCCCTTACCCATCCTTTCAAGAAATACTCTTTATCCACAGAGAGAGAAGAGATGAAGATGAGAGAAGAGAGAGAGAAGAGAGAGAGAGTGAGAGAGAGAGAAAGAAGAGAGGGAGAGAGTGACTGTGAAACTCCTCAAGCTCTTTAATATCTCTAGGCTAACTCGGTATTATTGTTATCAATATCATTTCCATTTCAGTTACCACTGTGTATTTCTAATTTATTCCTTCTGATATTCACTGTTGTACTCCAATGTTATTTATTATTATTATTATTATTATTATTATTATTATTATTATTATTATTATTATTATTATTATTGAATTGGTAATAATAATCTATCATGTTGTGAATTATTATTTTATTTTTAATATTACGTGTCATTTTTTTATATAACAATCACTAAATTATTTTAACTCAGCAATTTTTTCCATCCAATTTTTTTTTTTTTTTCTTCTGCTCTTCATCATCACAAAATCTACATCAGCTCAAGAACCAGAGTCAAACCAGTGCCCCAACAATCCATGAAAAACAGCAACAACAACAACATCAGCAACAACATCAGCAACAACAACAACAACCACAGCCACGTCAACAAGACAAAAAGAACAACACGAAAACAACTAACACATCCCAAAAAGCTAATGAAGTGTTTTTAAAACTCAGTGGAACTTTTTTCGATCGCATTTTCCGTTCTCTTCGTCTGCTCTCATCATCATTTTTTTTTAGAAGGTACAACTGTCTCAGTCGAACTTCCACAGAGAAGAGAGAGAGAGGAGAGAGAGAGAGAAGAGAGAGGAGAGGGGAGAGAGAGAGAAGAGGAGATGAGAGAGTCCTTCTTCTCCTTCTTCTTCTCTTAATTATTATTATAATTATATTAATTATTATATTATTATTAGTATTAATTATTATTATATTATTATTATTTGAGTTATTTATTAACTCCTCTAGGGCCGTACCGCATCTCTTTTCAAGAAATACTCTTTATCCAAGAGAAGAGAGAGAGAGAGAGAGAGAAGAGAGCAGAGAGAGAGAGAGAGAAGAGGAGAGAGAGAGAGGAGAGAGAGGAGAGAGAGAGAGGGAGAAAGAGAGGAGGAAATTGCCTACGCATCAATAGTGAATTTCGTTTTTCATTTTCCTTATGGACCGGTTCAATGTTATATATAGTATATATATATTATACTATATAATATATTATATATATATATATATTAAGTATATATATATATATATATTATATAATATATAATAATATAGTATATATATAGTATGATATATATTACTATATTATATTATAGTATATATATATTATAATACTATACATATATATATATATTATATAGTTATATATATAGCTAATATATATATATATATTTATAATACTATTTCATATTTATTTTTTTATTGTTATTTTACCTATTTTCCCAGGTTAAACGTAAACTACCGATCGCTGATTCCCACACGCATGTTCCATGGTAAAGAGATAGTTGCATAAAAAGAAGAAATTTTCGAGCGGCTGGAGAGTCGATTCCCTTCCATCCCAGCGCCGCCGACTCACTCAGTGTGCTGAGGTAAACCGGGAAGCTTAATCGCTTTCGCATGGATGGCGTTTCAGGGTTAGTGGGAAAAGAAATTAAGATTAAGAAAAGTAAAGTGAATTTTTCCCAAAGACGGCCTGGAGCTCATGAGCTATTTTTAATCATTAAAAAAAACCAGAACGCCGCACCAATCCATGAAGGCAGCAACATAAACAACCACAGGCAATCAACAGCCATGACAGTGAGACAATGTCGAATACAGGGTAGATGAAAGTTTTTTAAAAAACTCTAATTTATTTTTAATTTCATTGTTAGAAAAAATGTGAAGTATATATATATAGATATGATATATATATAATATATTAGTAATATAATATATATATAGTATATTATATATATATAGAATATATATATATATTATATATATATATATATAATATATATATATAAGCTATATATAGTAGTATATATGATTATATATATATATATTCTATATTTATAATCTCCACCCGCAGTACGTCCCCTTGTGTCCCAGGTGGAAATGTAACAAAATCTCCAGAAACTTCTGTTCTTATAATGATATTTATAGTAGTTAACCAGCCTTCGTTCTTGCACAGCCGCCACAGATCTCGGTCGGCCCAAAAAGGCGGATCTTAGAGTCTTATGCTGAAAGGTTTTATTTCGGATAGGGAGAGGGATGCTTATTCTAAATCGTTCTACGTCTGACTGTATATGTTTTATGCATGGCTATTTATCTCGACGATTTCTCTATTTGCCCGATCCACTTAATTGAAACACCCCGATAGCTCTGATACACTTCAATGAAATATATCGGAAGTACGCAATATTTCCCCACATCCCTCCTCTCGCTAGCAGCTGAAAAGCTCGCATTCTAACTGGCCGTAATGCCATCATCATGCTGCATATTATGACGCGCCATTTTTTGAGAAGGAATCAACCGGGTTGTGTAAATAATGTCGTATCTGAAAAATCAGAGGTGTGACTAACAAAGATACCAAGAATTTTAAAAATGTGGAAAGTATTTGAATATACGAAATAACACCCATAGCTGCTGTCTTTTTAAAACGCGTTATAATGACCAGAGAGCTGTTAACACTACAACTTCCTCGCCGATACTGAAGCCATCAAGAGAAACCAGTCTAACCTCCTTAAACCTCTTTAAAGCTAGTAACATCATAGAACGAATGGAATTTTTCATGATAAAAGCCTTGTAAAACCATTTATACTATCCAGGAAAATTGCGTCGAATATATAATAGTATAATATATTTGTTATATATAAAATATATATATAAATATATATATAACTATATATACTATAATATATATATATATATATAGTATATATATATACTATATATAGTGTATATAACTATAGTATATATACTGACTAGTATATATGTACTATATATATATATATATATATATATGAAGGAGAAAGGATTAGAAAAATACGTTTTTATTTTAAAGCTTTCATCATGTATTCGGAAACTAAATAATCAATTGACCGATGCAATTCTTAACGTGGAATATATTTATAACGAAATCTTTTACACAGATTTCGTTTAAAAAACACTTGATGAAATAAAATACAATAAAATGACACATAAAGCAGAGAACGATGGTTGGACAGCCCAGCCAAAGTTTTTTAACATAATTTATATTGTACAACTTTTAAAAAGGAAATGAAGTGTAATGATTATCCACGAATAAATTTCAAGTTTAAGAATCAAATGTTCAGGGTACACTTCTCCATTCTTTCTCCTGTAGATGGAAATCCAGTGTCCGCCCACGATGTCACATACATCGATCTCAGATTTAAGTGTTTGAACACGAAAAGGCCGCGTATCCTTCTTCAACCTCACAGAAACTACTTCATTTAATAGCTGTCATAACTTTTCATCGCTAATATCTGCCGGCAACAACTTTTAAATTTCTTTCTTTGGTCATGCTTATTGTATTTCAACAAGCACATTTCGGGCCGTCTGCAATTTCAATAAGCTGGAGGGGTGCTGGCCAGATAGATACGACGATGACGGTAATGGGATGTCTGCAGACTTCCGCTAAATGAGAGATTGAGTCCTAAAATGTTCCCTTCCTGCAGAATGTTTTAAATGACTTGCGTTACAAAGCGTGAAAGATCTGGACTGAGATATCAAAGGAGGCGTATAAATTACTTAAATTCGTCCGCGTATTACTTGCAAAGGGGTCATTCCAGTACCGACTATCACCGATGAACAGTGTTGGCTGTATTTAAATCATGGGAAAGGCTGACCATGTCACATGTAAGACTGACACACCCCTTAAGGTTGAAAACAGGGGCGGAATTTTTATATGGTGTGATTTTTATAAAGCCCTGAATATGCCTCGTGCTCTATGCCAGATTCGCAGTAATTCCTTTTTGAGGAAGAATTTCCCGTTAACAAATGTTTGGGAATGACTGGGATCTTGATAGACCGTCGAGTGTGAAGTTAAATAGCTTTGGTTTCTACATGCTTGCCTGATTGGGTCTTTTGGGCTGTGGTTGTTAAAAGGAAGCGGACTTGCTCAAATTTCCAAATGCCTTTGGGGAAATAACTTCACCTTTCTAACATAGAGAAAAGCCTCTAGCAGTTTGAAGATAGGCTCAGGACATGGAGTTGTAAAGGCATTAGGAGATTACTTTTTTATTTTAAGTGCAAAGTTTCGTGACTTGACGGGATTAAGCGAATTCCTATGGCATTCTACAGAGTGCGCAGAATAAGTCTTTCGCTGGAGGAGAATAATGATCGGCCAAAAATTTAAGACGTCCGCGTGAAGAATTCGTAAGTTGTTTTTATGACTTCAAGGTGGACCGTGGCTTATGCTACATGTGCGTAGCCCTCATCTTTGAAGCCTGTAAAAACCACATGATTGAAGGGGATGAGGAAACTGGCACTTAGCATCATCAGAAAAAAGTTCTAAGTAGATGTTCTATGTAGCTTCTATAAGGGTAACTAGCTGCTGAAGTGCCGAGCGAAGTTTCATTGAGGTAAACCATCAATACTGGTTTTTAAAACAAGTGTATAGGGAAGTTCCGAAACTCGTATGTACACTATTGTGGGTCGTCACCTGTAGTGAAGGTCCTGTACCATCAGGGTTTCGTCAATTTCGTTTTAAAAAATACAGAATACATTAGATGGATCTCGAATATTGGGTCTGAGGTGGCCTGGATATTAAACCGCCCTAAAGGAACGTCCAGTGGCTGGTTATCGATGTGGTGGGGATTAAAGTGCTGAATAGGGAAGTGCCTGTCACTCACGGCGCTGATATGAGAGTAGGAATTAAATCGGAGAAGAGATCCAATGATTCGCTCCTTGAGCAGTCTGGGACTAGTCAGGGTGAAGGAAAATGCATCTTGGTCGGTGGCGGTGCTAGGCCGAATAATGAACAAAGCTTCATATGTGCTCCACCCCTTATATACATGTTAGCCGAAAGTTGTAGTTAAAGATACCATCTAGTAGTTAAATGGTAAGATACATCAATAACGTTTATGCGTAGATTTAACTTTCTAAGCCTTAGGGTTTTTTTTTTCCGCCTGTGATTTTCTTTACGGCCTTGGCCTTCTTCTTCAAGGAGCTCTTCTTCGTCTTAGGCTTTTTCCTATTTGGGGTGGTCCCGGCGTCCTTTTAAACTCCTGAAAGCCCGGCCATGTCCAGCTGTCATTTTTCGTCTTATTATTTGGGTTTAAAATGCGTCAATCGAGCATCATCGTCGGAAAACCTCGGCAGTGGCCCCGGCCTTTTTTTAAAAAATGAAGCACGAAGGGTTGGCACCTGTCGCTATAAACAGGAGTCTTGCCATGCGTAATGCAGACCTGTTCTATAGCTTTTTTTAACCTAGATATTCACCAGCGGGCGCGCCTCTTCTAAAATACGGGGTGGCGCTTCGCAAGGTAACTTAGTGAAAATCCTCCAAGAACCGGATCCTCTTTGTAGACTCGAGCCAATGAATAGCTCGTCTTTCCATAACTTATTACTAAAGGTGACTGAGCTTTGTCTTCCCTAATAGTGCCGGGACGAGACATGAGTAGCGGTCTTTACACACGTGTAGGAGTGCATCAATGAATGAAAAAATTGGCAATTGATTATGTCCCTTAATATTAGTGCCCTGTGCCAGAGGCGATCTATCTTCTTCCTTGAATGAAATCGAGGTAGCATATAGATAGAGATTGTTCAATTCTGGTTTAATAAAAATGTTCCCAGTCAATTTTAATAGCGTGATGGGGGACGTTTCTTTCCTAATGTGTACTTTACACATCAAATGTGCCAACTTGAAAATGGATTATGGCCGTCCTTGGCCAACATTCCTTTGATGGATGCCTCTTAGTAGACCCGCGAATCGAAATGACCTGTTCAGTGAGAGATAGTAGGGGGAGCATTTGGAAAATGTTATTACCGCTTGCTCTCTTGCAGAGAAATAAACCTACCCTTAACAGGAGGAGCTGGTAGTGTCGCCCGACATAGGTGTGGGTGCTGTCGACTATAGTCAGTTGTAGTAAAGAGAGGAAACCCCGGTTGAAAAAAAAAGCGTTTGTTGTTAGACGCCATCCCAGGGATGTTTGAAGCATCTCTGAGGTAATACAAGTATAATGTACGACGCGCGTCTTGCTCGTCGATGTAATTCTTCCTTAAACATATCCCTTATTTTTAACTGAAACTCAGGTGATTGAGGGTTCTGACAGCAACTCCAACTCTCTCTCTATCATTGACCCTATCCTCAATTTGCAGAAAATGGCGGTTGTTGTGAAAGATATTGTTTGTTCTCGCGTCTCTGATTTGGAGTGTTATGAATTTTCAACCTTATGGCTCAATCTATTAACCAATCTACTGGTAAATTTATCTGTTCTGTATATCCGTCTACTAACTAAGCTGATTGTTGCCAATTTTTCGACTACTTAAACTCCAAATTTAAACATATTTTCTCTACATCTTTCTCTGAAATCATCATTCTTGGTGATTTAAACGGCAACCATCTCCAATTCTCAAAATGCGGCTCGTAAACTTGCCTACTTCTTTTCTATCTAGTATGACCTCAAACAGTTGTTACAGCTCTATACTCATATCCCTTATGGTCTTAAAGATCAATCCAACGTTTCAGACATTTTCTTAACTTTTATTTCTTTCCACTTCTGTTAAACATTCATCATCTGGGTTCCATCGATCACCTTATTATCTCTGTTTTTTTTTGTATTATCTTTTCAAGTCTTTCTAGGAAACATTTATGACAATTCGGTGCCGCAAGCTGGTCTGACTTGAGGTCGTGCTTCAGTGGTTTCCCATGGAATAACTATTGCTTCGGTTGGAGGGCTCTCTAGGAGTGTTCAAAGGTGATTCGCTCTGGCATAGAGCCGTTCATTCCATGACATTCGAGATGACATGCCTTCTTTATTTTTTTACCATGCTCTCTGGTCTCCCGTCCGTAGTCTAATATGAAGAATTTATTGGTCTCTCTATTATTAATAGACGTAAATATTTTGCAGCCTTGTTTCATGTCCCCCTGAAAGTTTGTGGTTCTGAAATGCTCTTAACAACACATACCACCCAACCATCACCCAACCACACACTCAACCACACACCGCACATAGTGATTATTATAGCGTATAATTATAGATATATATTTAAGATATAATATTTATGATTATAGATATGTTAGTATATAGTTGTATGTGAGAGGGTGTATTATAATATATGATATGATATTGTATATTATGCTGGTATATTTATTTAATATAGCTATATACTTTTAATTGTATATTATATGATATATAAATGTATATATATTTAATATATATTATATATATTTTATATTATATATTTATAAATATATAGTTTATATATTAGTATATTATATATATCTGTATATATATAAATATATTATTATATATATTATATACTATATATATATATATATAATATAGATATTATAATAGGGACATATATCTATATATATATATATATCTATCTTATATATATTATATATATATATATATATATATATATATATATATCTATAATATATTTAGGTATATAGGTATTATATATATATATATATAATGATAAGGTAAATCTTTAGGTATATAGTATGTATATATATATATTAAATATATAGGTATATAATAGTATATATGTATATTATCTTTATAATTTGGTATTTAAATATATATATATATATATTATATATATCTATAATATATATATATTATGATATGGTATATATTATATATTATATATGATATATATATTATATATATAATATATATCATATATATAGATATTTTATATATAGTAGTATATATTATATATATCTAATTATATATATTTCTATATATATATATATATAATAAATATATATAATATTTATATATAGATTATTAGTATATATTATATAATACGTATTTTGTGAAGGTTTTAAAAAGTAAAAATTTGAAATCGAAAGTAAACCGTTTAAGAAAGTTATTTAAAAATAAACATTAGATAAATATTTACTAGATAATAAAGTTCTAGTATCTTCAATTAGTGAAAAGATTTTATATAAATTGGCTTGTTTGTTAATTAGTTTTAATGATGGTAATCCTAAGTTGATGCCTACGTTGGTCTGGCAGTCGAGTGTTGTATCTCGTATTGATGGTGCAGCAATTCATATGTATTTGGGTGTGTTAGCGTGTTCATCTTATTTGGGTGGTGGCACGAGGAGAGGGTGGGTAATTATATGGTCTTAAAAGAAAATCTTATAACAATATAATATAAAATATAATAGAAAATATATAATATAGATAGAAAATAAATAGGATATTACAGAGAATAAATAGATAGAAGAAAATAAATATTAATTCAGAAATTAGAACATATATATATATATATATATTATATGGTGTTATTTATTTTAGTGGATTATTAGGAGGGGAGTATTATAGGGGAGGTGTTAGGTGGAGCTGATGGTGTGGGTTGGTGTTATAGTAATTATTATATTATTTATTATATTCAGGATATGGGTGAATATGGTATATTAGTTGTAATATGGTAGGTGTTTATGACGTAGTGCTTATAGTGATATTGTAATATATGTTATGTGGTATAAGTGTATGTATGGGGGTAGTAGGTGGGGGTATGCCGTATGTTTGTGTTTTTGTATAATAGAGGTATAGTTTATTATTTTAGATTATTATTAGTAGTTATTATTATGTTATATTAGTAATTCATATTATAGTAGTTATGTTTTTAGGAAGGCAGGTTAGTTTAAACTGGTGGTAGGGTCTATATGTGTTGTGTTTAGATATTTGTATATAAGAATATATATAGGAGAGAGATATCTAGGATAGTATTTATATTCATTTGGCTGGGATTAGGGGTTAGGTTAGTGTTAGGTTAGTAGGCGTTAAGCGTTACGTACCTAACTCCTACCTGTATATAACCTAGACCTAACTAATCTAACTACTGTAATCTAACTAATTAATGCCTTACTTAACCCAAAAGTGATTTACTCAAGAGATACTTATATTGAGTTTATTATATTGGTATATGGTATTTGTGTTGGGTATTGTTTAGATTTTGTTTGTATTAATTTATTTGTGGTATTAAGTGGTGTTATATATTTACTTAACTAGGTATATAGGTATGTTCGTTAGCGTTTATTGGGTTATGATGATTGGTGTGAGGTGTGGGATATTTTTTGGTAGTATATTATGCTATATTTATTGAGTATAGAGTTAGGTTAGGACGTTATATATTATGTTATTTGTTCGGGTTTGTTTTGTTTCTTAATATATATATTATTAGTTATTATTATTTATATTATATAGTATATAATAGATTGTTTGTTAGTTAATATATATATATACATATATATTATATATATGTATATATTTAATAGTATATATTGATATATTTATATATCTATATATATATATTAATATATATATTATTATTAGTTTATGTTTAGATATAGGTATATTTTTTATGATGGTGTATTAGTGTTGTGTTATGTATTGGTGTTATATTTATATAGTTATGAGTATTGTATGATAACAGTAATATATAAATATTAATATATATATATATATTATATATATAAAAATATATATATATGGAAGTTTTAGTGTTGACTCCTTTAATATTAGGTTATGGATTAATTTAGGTTGTTTGTAGGTTAGTTTAGCTTAGTTATTTTAGGTTAGTCGTTTAGTTAAGTTAGGCTAATTACCAAAAATTAATCATTACCTCCTAAAATATTAAAAAACGATACATTAATTATTGATTTCGCTCCTGGAGTCAACCACTTATAGCTTCAACAACTAAAATATTTACTATATATTATATATATATATTTGATTATATATTTTTAATTATTAATGATACTTTTATATACATTATTATGTAGGTGTGTATAAGTGTTATGGTGTATGTTGTATTTAGTGATTTATTGTTTTTTAATATATAGGTTGTATAGTAGAAATCTTTTGCATATTTATTAAAATAATTACGTGGTCGCTATAGTATTCTAAAACTAGATATTGGGTACAGGGTATAAAGGGATACCATATATTAATATCTGAATATTGTAATTGAATATGAATTTTTTTTTAGGAATATCTAAGGAACAACTCACTTTAGATTGAACGTAGTATTTATATATTAATTTGTTTGGCAGGCTGGTATGTTTTATAAGGTTGTATAAAAATAAGTATTTTTTTAGTGTCGTTTATATAACATATTAGTATGATTCTATCTTACGTAATTGGTTTTTAGGCGGTGCTCGTGAGATCGACTGTGTGTGACTAGTATGGTGGATTTAGAAGACTGTTCCCGTCGTCCCCAGTATGGCCCTAACCTCGATTCTTGTCTCTTGTCGTTTATCTATCGTATAATGATAGAATTTTTGCTTTTATGAGAGAGGAACGCTGATTCCATTATTGTATTAGTTCTGTACCTAGCGTGTAGGATATATATAAAAAGGAAATGTTTTCTAGTTTCCTATAGAAATTCTACGTAAGTCCATAGTATTTCTGTATCATTTAGTGGTGAGGATATTTGTATCGATTTAAGACCAAGGTAATCTCAGATTGTATATGTATGATATTAATTGTGGGTTATTGATATTTGGGGGGGTGTTTTATATCGTTGAGTTGATGTCGTTATAGTATTATTATTGTATGGAGTAGTAGGTATAGTAATAAAACCAGCTTTTTTTTCCTGTGCATACATTACTATATACATGTTTGTTGGCGTGTATGGGTTTATTTTAGGTTTTTTTTCTAAATAATTATATTGTTTATAATTTATCTGGTAGTATGTTTTTGTCTCTATTTGTTGTTCACTATAATAGTGTTTTTTATCTATAACCTTATGTACAAAACCTATCTTTATGGTTTTGTAGAGACGGTGGAGGAGCGCCTGTAGATTCTGGCTTTGCTTACTGTGGTGAGTATTATGTTCTTCAAAACTATTATTTTATTTGAAATAAATTTTTAGTATATTTTCTATTTATATACGATAATAATTTTTTTATAAACTTTGAAATAAACCTTTATTATACATGAAAAATATTTTTCCTAAATTAAGATTTAACTGAAACGGATTTAAATTATTTAACCAACATATAGTAGTAGTATATATGATGATTAATATTATTATTTTTATATATCTGTGTTATATTATTATGAATATGTTATAATTATATATATTTATGCGTATGTATAGTTATTTTATGTATGTATATATATTATTTATATTATCTATTATTATATATTGTGATGGTGTATATATTTATACGCCCTTGATATATATTATTATTATTGTAGTTAGTTAGTATATAGATATTTATATGGTGTTGTATATATGTTCTATTATGGTTATTTGGATTGTTATGGTTATTGTTTTATTAGTTAGGGGTGGGTGTGTAGTATGGTTGATTTGTAATATGGAGAGGGGCGTTTAAAAGGTTAGGCCGCATGTGTTCAACGTGTTTCGGTTTCCATATATAGTATAGTATTTTATTTATTATATTATATTATAGGTATATATAGTTAGTTTGTATAGGTATGGGTTCTAGGGGTATAGTGATTATCATTTTAGATTTTCCTTTTGTATCGTTCGTCAGGATTCTGTCTTGTACGAATTAATTATTTGGAATATGAGTGACTAGCGTTCGTAGTGGTGTTCTTTGTTTAGTGGTTGGTTGTGTTGTGGGCGATGTGTTGTGATAATCGCCATATGTGCGGAGTATGTAGTATTCCAATATTTTATTTTGGGGGTGAGAAGTAAACTGTCGCTCTCTTACTCAGTATAGCTATTAACGGATCAGGCTGGGGCACAGCAATCCGTGCATCCGGTGTTGGGATCGACCTGGAATCTTACTGGTTCTACATTCCCTATTGCTGATACATTTATGGGATTGTGTTGTTTTGGTTCTTTGTTTATCAATTTTCTTCTTATTCGCTTACAGTCAATTTGGTTGTTTGGTGTTAGGTGATATATCCTAGAATCAAGATGATGTTAAGTAAAACTAAGCGACATTCAGTTATGAGTGGCTTCTAGTGGGAAACTAGAGCACATTAGTGCGGTTTCATACTTTATATCTTTTGGTTGAACTTATCTGTATTTGGCATTCTGTATCACTTTACGCGAAAATTTTTTTTACCTGATTGGCGTTGATATTCACCGTGGGTCTAGTATATATAATTGTTTTTACTATTATATTATAGTAGTTAGATTTGAGAGAGTTGATTTTAAATAAAATATATATATATATATATATATATATATATATATATATATATATATATATAGTGTACATGTACAAATAAATAAGGTTCTTCATATATTTTTCTAAATTGCAAATTTGCATAAAAAATAGTAAAATTTGTCTGCATAATTTTGGGCTGCGCTAAAATAGAGATTCTTAAATCTAAAAAATTTTTCTTGTATTTTCGCGCCCGAGAAAGAAGGATGACAAGTTCTCAAATTTTCCAACAATGGCGTTGATATACGAGCTTATTAATGGTTTTGTTGTCGACGTTATCGTTCTTAGGAGTCGTTTACGAGGGAGGGGGGGGTAGAGGGTTGGTTTTTGCAATTATGGTTGAGGTTTTTTTTCTGTTAATTTTGCTGCTCTTGTGTTTTTATTTAGGCCTGGTTTTTGTTATGGTGTTACTGTAAGAATTTATAATCTAAATACATTGTTTCTGATGTATATCGATAGTTATTTCGATATATCGATATGTATTAATATATCGATACTCAGCAGTAGTTACCCACAGCTGTGAGAAACCTATGTAAGCCTTCTACCGCAAAAATAGTTGCTAATATTGATGTAACAGTATATGGCTCCGGCCAGATATCCTGACATTTCAAAAAGCTTCAGCTAGATATTATTTTTAATATCCGGCTTTCGGCCGGATCTTACTCTAAAGCAGTGATCTCCAAAGTGGGGTACGCGTACCCCGGGGGGTACCCAAAGTGATAATTGGTAGTTCGCCAAAGAAGTAGGCTCACGATCACTTGCGAGTGAATGATTGTGTATCACGTGAGTGTGAGGTGGTCTCAATGTTCGCCGTGTCTTTTATTATATATTATATTATTATGTGCATATTGTTATATATTATATTATATTATACTATATTATAGTATATTATATTATGTTATATTATAGGCCTATATGGGGCACAACTTATAATTATTTACGTCTTGGGGGTATGCGATTAAAAAAGTTTGGAGACCGCTGCTCTAAAGAATTGAAAAAAAATTTTTCCTTAAAAATCTGAATATTTAATTTCAAGCAGAACAATTCATTTGATAGTTTTAGATATATTTAGCTTTAATTTCTCATATAACTAAGAAATAGTAATATACACTTATCGCTGCATTTCTTTGATAGTTTCACAACTCATAATATCTAAATTTTAGAGGACAAGCATTTAAAAGCTAATATTTTTAAAAATACTAATATAAACCTTATTGATTATTATTTTTAATTATTATATATCAAAATAATATAAAATAATAATAATTAAGTTTTCTATTTAAAATTTTCAAAAATATATATTTTAAAATGCCGGTCCTCTTAAATTTATGTTTTGTTTGCCACTATTAAAGCATTTTAGCGATGTGTAGTAGATGTATAATTTTTTGTCCTTATATTTACTGAAAGATCCTTTTATCAAATCTATAATTATATATATATATATATATATATATATATATTATATATATTATATTTATATAATATATATATATATATATATATATATATATATATATA
>JABUQX010018069.1:80000-100000 GCA_015478945.1 Trachelipus rathkii
ATTATTATCATTATTATTATATTATTAGTTATTAATAGGAGTAATTATCTTGCTTTGTGACCATTGGACAATATTGTTTGGGAACTTTTTTCTTCATGGTTTATTACTAAACAATTCCTGTCACTGCTGTCAAAATCATAATATGAATTATAATTTTAATTACAATTTCAATCATAATTATCATTAGGTAAAAATATTAATAACATTTTAATTAAATTATTAGAATGATGAAATGATTACCAAATATGAAATTTACCTCTTGTTTTCTTCACCAGAATTCGAGTACGCCGTATACTACATTCTGGCGCTGTGATTGTTTTGGTTTCTTTTTTCCGTCTTTGTTATTTTATGTCCGAATTATTAAAATGAAAAGAAAAATAAAGATATATATATTACATTTTACAAATATATAATTAATAAATCAAAGAAGTATCTTATATACTAAATATATATATATAAAAATATATATTTTATAAAGTTTTTTCCCCAATTTCAGATAACTGTTCTTAATAGACCATAACTAGTGAAGGGAAATCCGAACAATTCTGTGAGAGACCCAAAGGAGAGAACAGAATTTGACTAACTGAATCCTATTTCCAAAGTCTACAGCTATTCCAAGCCTAAAGCTGGTTGTTCCCTGACCCTCTGAGTTCCAACTAGTAAAGATTCGGAGCTTGTAAGCCCTTATAAAACTTAGTAGTCCCTCCATCTCTAATTCTTTTCCCTCCACACTCTCTCACTTTCTCTCTCTTTCTCTCTCTGTCTTTGGGGGGTATCTTAAAGAAGGGTTTCAGGGGATGCAGATGAATCATCCCTTTAGATTTAAAATGCGGGGTTGTTCTCATAGGGTTTTTCGGGGAGTCTGACGAAAGACATAGATATATTTTTTTATTGATCATAAAGCGGTAGAGTTTAAGCTTAAAGAAATATAAAAGTGTTCCAATTTATAAACAAGTTACCAAATATATGATATTGTGGTGCCAATCGATTCAGAAGCCTAAACAATCTAAGATTTTAAGTGCTTAATAGACTTAAATAAAATTTAACGTCTTTCCTTTCAATATTCTATATTGCAACATTATCTCCATCCTCGGAATGTGAACCAGGATGGTTTCTTAAAACTGCACTTAAAACATCTTAATTCAAAAGCTAAAATGTAATATTTGATTATTGACAGTTAATGGTAGGTGAAGCCAAAGCTACTCTAAAATTTGGTTTTTATTCCATTTAAAATTTTGATTTGATTAGCTAAGCTTGATATAAATTAAATTAGTTTAATTACAACTTATAAATTAGTAATTAAGATTTGTTGGATGTTAACATTTTTATGAAATGAAGTTAAAATTATTAATTAAATCAATTGGTCTTCTGGATCAATTCCATGAATGTTAGTAGAAGAAAAGTTTTACGTCACAATGCAAGATGGTCAAGGGTGGACAAAAGATTTTGTCTTTATAGTACTAAAGTAACAAAGTTACACGAAGGTACATTTATAAAGAAACAATACTAAAATGCTTGAAGAGTTTTGTGCTTGTGTTGCAATTCGAATATCCCTCCGTACGTAACTCCGTGTCAATACTAATGAAGCAAGCAGTTTGTGTAGAAAGCATTAGTATGTAAGACATAAACATACTAAGAAGCAAAGCAATGTTTGTTGGTCTGTGGGTTATTGTTAGTTTCGGGTAGAATCAATGCCTTATTAATATAGTATTTAAAGTGTATTATTAAATTTGATCGATATTTTATTGAACGATAACATGAAAATATTTTAGTTAGAACTGTGCCTATTCATACGTTGGTAAAAATAATAAAAAATTTTGTGTTAGGTTATTGTTGATTAATCATCTACAATTCATGAGGTTATAGTGTTATTTTTTAATTCAGAACGTTTAATTAGAATTAAAATTATCTATATATTTAAAACTGTTTCTTGTATATATAGCTTATATAACTACTTAAAATAAGATAGTCGCTTACTATTATTAGTATTCGTACAATTTATAATATGGCTTAATCTAATAAGCTTGGGTATTATTGTTTTTTTAGAACTTGATTAAAAGTTAATTTTTATATATAAATACACAGTAATGCGGATTTAATTTTTTTCATTTTTTAATGTTCAATCTCAAAATTCTCCTTTAAACATATTGCTGTATTATAATAAGTGGGTACTTATAGTTAGCTGGCATATTCTCTCAGAAGTCAGTTTTATTATAATAAATAAAATTAATAAATGAAGAAAAATTTAAAAATGAAAAATTAATTTCATCTCAAAAAGAATTACGATGAATGGATTGACTTAAATATTAAATGTAAAAAGTAAAAAAAAAAAAAAAATTCTTAATATAAAAAAAAAATTCTGATTATTCATTCGAATTGAAGAATTCTATTTTTTTGTAAAAAAAAATTCTGATTATAATGGGAAAATTAAAATTAAAAAAAAATTCTGATGGACTTGCGCAAAATATTAAAGCTTTAATTCTTTGATTAAACAAAATCAAAAAATTAGAAGAATTAAATTTGATTCTGAGTTAATTAAGTGATATATAAAAATTCTATTATTAATAAAATTATATATGTCAGCTTTATATACTGAGGCTAGATTTTTAGTTAAAGTTAAAGTTAAAACAAAAAAGTTAAAGATTAAAAACGAAGAGTGTATGAGAATGGAAATTAAAAGTTAATTTCTGAGTAATGTGTACCTTTAATAATTAAAAAATAATTCTGAGTAAGTCCATTTTTATTATTAAACAAGACAAAAATTTCTGACTAAGATTTTTAGTTTTTTATAGATTTTCTTTAAATAAAAAAAAATAAAAATAATTACATGAAATAAAGTTCAAAAAAATAAAAAAGTTTTTCGATTTTTATTTATTTTTTTTTTTTATTTAACAGGAATAAGGGACCCTGGGGGGGCCAAAAAAAAAAAATAAATTTCGCTCATTTAAACGAACGATCTAATAATAAAAATAAAAAAAAAAATATGTAAAATATACAAAAAAAAAAAAATTGTTACATGGTGTAATAATTCATTAAGATTAAGAATAGAAAAGTGTAAAAATGTGTAAAGTTTTTATATTCTGTAAACAATGAAAAAATAAAAACTAAAAATAAGATAAAAAAGTTAATCTAAAATAATAAAAATTTATTTACACACAAAAAATATAAAAAATACAATATACTAATTGATGTTCTTGAAGTCCATTAGTATAATTCAAACTATGTATAGATCCTATGTCGAATTTCTTTTCTCATTTGTAACTCTTGAAGTTACAGTCTCGATGTTAAAGCTTCCTTGTAACTCTTGAAGTTACGATCCTCGGACCTCGCCAAGATTATTAATGAGGTTCTCTTGAAGAAACTCTAATCAATTGTATCTTTTCAAATTTCCTGATGATATTTATGGAAATTATTTTTATTATGTTGTTATAATTAACTTATTTTTCAAAAGATTTTCAGATGAAATAAACTAATTGTAGAAGGTTGATCAGTCCTTTTACGAGTCAGTCGACATTCTTCTTATTATTTTGTTTAACAAGTAACAGATTTTAAGGCACTCTTCTCTCCAAAGTAAAGAGCATCCTGTTTTAAGTTATAAAATCTTATTTTAATTTTAAGGACTTCTGTCATCATGCTTAACTAGAATTTGTTTCTAAATTTATCAAAAATTTTATTTACAATAAAACTGAATAAAGACAATGGAATTTGTTGATAAGATTTGAAGAGAAATATTCATATTTATTTCTTGATTATCTTCTTTATCGTTAATCAATCAAAATTCCATTTATAAATTCTTAATGTTAAATATTAACAATTCAGTTTCGAAGAAACTGTTTTCTATCAATTTATCCGAATAATTATTTTCAAAGAACCAATTTCAAGTGTTCTTTGATATGAGTAATTAAATCAACTTAATTTTAATAAACTTTTTTACAATAGTTTTCTTATTTTTCTATAAGAAGGCACTTTTTGAGTATTCTGTGTCAGGTACTTGGTGGAATTTATTGAGAATTATATGGAGAATTGCTATGTTCAAATTTTCAGTTTTCAGTGGTAGTTTTCAGTCACTCAATTTCTCTATTCTCAATATTTTCAGTTTTCAGTGGTAGTTTTCAGTCACTCAATTTCTCTATTCTCAATATTTTCATTTTTTCCACCTGAACTTTCAAGTTTCTGATTCTAAACTTACAAGTTTTACTACCTCAGGTTATTAAATCCCATATTTACAATTTTTACAATTTTGAGGTAGACTTTATGTACATTTTTTGGTCAAAACCAAATATTTTTGTTACAATTTTTAAGTTTTTTTCGTCCTATCAAGAGAATTTCTAGGACCAAAGAAAAAACAAGATTATTTTTCTAGGATTAAATTCTGTGTTTTAGGAGCAGAATATTTCAATATGTTTTCCTAATTGGGAAATTTGATTTATTCTGATTTATTTTCCTGTTTTCTGTCTGTTCTAATAATCTATTAATGAATAAATTTTATCTAATGTTTAACTTTCTTCTGTATCTAGTTTCTTAGGGATGAGAAAGGAACAGTAAAGACTCTTTTCATAGGCCTTTTTATTTTGACTGCCTTTTAACATTCTTTATCGGTTTTAGACACAAATTTAAAGTTTTCTGTTTTGTTTCTGTTTACTTCAATCAATTTGTTCTTTTCTAAAAACAAAATTGAAGTTTTATGTTCTGTTTGTGAATATCCTATCTACTTTTGTGTCAGGATAATCTGATTGTTCTCTTGTAATATCTGTTGATATCTGTTCGAAGATATGTGTTTGAGACATATTTTAGTATCTGTTTTTCATGTGTTTTCTGTAATGTTCCCTTTAAAATTTTCACTTAAAATATATGAAATTTCTATTATATTTTTTTTTTTAATTTCTTGTAAAATATGTAGGGTTCTTTACCCATATATAAAATATATTCTTATTATATAAAAATATAAAAGATAATTTTTAAACGTGTTTCTGCAATAAGTATAAATTATAACTATATGTGTTATTTATATTTTTGATAAATAACCTATAATTTTCAATGTGTTTCTGTAACAATTTGAACGATAATTATGTGTTATTTATATTTTCTAATAAATAACGTATAATTTTCAATTTCTGTAGTAATTAGGTAACTTGAAGATTTAATTTCTTTTCTTGTTGTTCTGTCTGTTCTCACGAAATCAGTTTTCATTATCAGTCCTCTAAATTTCTAAGTTGTCTGAGAGAAGAAGGCATTCCACAGCAAATTTAAAACTTTACAGTAATAATTTTATATTCTGTTTTCTTTCCGATTTTTCCAACTAAGTTATTAAAAGTTTCCTGAAGGTTTCTATCATAAATTTTTATTCAAGGAATAAACTTTTCAACATTGTCTTTGCAGGATAAATTCCTGTTAGGTCTGTTATTTTCCATTTTCGGGCTACCTTAACCCTTTACCATTTATGGCAATTCATTTTTTATTAAAATAAAAACACAAGTGGTTTTTAAACACACTCTTCTGACCATTATGGCACTAATTATTCTTTCATTATGGAGAAATAGAAAGCACAAGTGATTTTAAACACACCTTTCAATTGGGCTTAAAATCAGAGTTCCTACTCTCTTTATTAACTGAAATTATTTTCCAAAGTTAATTTCATTAATTAAATTTTAAATTTTCTTTTCTTCCCGAAAAGTTACTTAACTAAATGCTATAATTTCAATGCCTAAAGAGGCTTTTCCTTAAACCTAATGAAAGTTTTCATTACTTTCCTAATTTTTTTATCGAGTTTCTCAAAGGTAACAACTAATCGGTATATATTCCTTGATAAAATCTTTACTTGTAGATTTCACAATTCCTGAGTAGTTGTTAGAATTCTTTATAAAATAATTGGTCAATTCCTCTCAAACCTTGTGTTTGAAATTCCTAATTTTTTCTGAGTTCTGAAATAGTAAGGATTTTCCATCCTTTTCCACAAATGAGTCTCGAATGATTCTGTAGGTGTTCTTCTAACAGAATTATTAAAAGTTTCGTCTCCATATTGTTGTCCAAATTATCACAACTTTGACCTTTGACTAACTTTTTCTATGCTAGTATTTATAAAAGAATGAACCTTTTTTCTGTCTTCTATATCTACCCCTATATTCATAGGCCTATTTGTTCTTTCTTTTACTTTATAATAGATTGTCCAAATCCATTTTAGAAGTAAATTCTGTTTCATTTCTAAGATCAAATGTTGTTTAAATTTTCGCAACTGGGAAACTCACTTTGAATGGTCTTTCACAATATTAACAAAAATGAACAAGAATGTAATTAAGTAGAATTCTTGAAGCTATCAATGAAAAAGTTCCTATCAAAAAAGGTGTCCAATCTTTTTCTACAGGTTATCTTCCTTGAGTTGCATCCAAGAGGTCCTTTTAAATTCATCTTGTGATGTTATATTTTTCTTATCAGATATCTTTCTGATAATATGATCTCTTGAAAATTAAAACTAAAGAAAACTATCTATCCTTTATTTGGAACCTTCTGTTTCAAAAATGTTAACCTAGGTTCTTTTCCTTCCAGGGAAGCCCTTTGGTTAAACAGAATAAAAATTCTTATTTTCTGTCTTTTTACTTATCCTATAAACTATGTAGGAATAAGAAAACATGTTATTTATTAACATGTGATTAATAAGTAATCAATAATAATTTGTAATTACTTGTAATTAACATATGATAATATATGGTTATCAAACCTTCTTTCTTTTTTTTAAAAATGTGCCAGAATAAAATTATTTAATGAATTTTCAATTTAAATCTAAACACTTCTTATAATATTGAAGTGGTGATTAATTTCTTGGTCTTCTACCTTCATTTAGAATACTACTTAAGTTGGATTATATCAATCTCTTTGTTCTTAAAGAGTTTTTATTTGAAAAATATCAATTTCTTCTTGATATTTGGTGCTTAGTTAAACGTTCCTATTCTATTGAGGAAAGCACATTTTTGAGATTCTCTTTAGAAGTCTCTTTCTTTCTAATAGGATTATTTTTCTATTAATTTGTTATTAATTGGATATTAATTAACTTTTATTCCAATTAATTTTTATTTAAAATATAATATTTCTGTGAAGTAATATGTTCTCCTTTGCTGTCTGTTGAAGGAAGGACAATGTTCTTCTTTTAATTTCTTCATAATTGGTTATGTGGAATATTTTCTATTTACCTTACTTCATTTCTCAAAGTTGAACTTATAAATTTTAATTTATGGAGTCTAAACTCTAAATTTTATGTTTTTATAATATATATATATATATATATATATATATATATATATATATATATATATATATATATATATATATATATATATATATATATATATATATATATATATATATATATATATATATATATATATATATATATATATATATATATATATATATATATATATATATATATATATATATATATATATATATATATATATATATATATATTTAAATATATATATACATATATTTATTAATATTGTTCAGATAGGGAGTAAAATTTACAAAGTTGCGTGAAGCGAAAACAGTAATTTTCGAAATTTCCGATTTTTCTACTGTCTTTGGGTCAAAGGTCGAAAATACTATTTTCCCACACGATTTTGGCAAATTTCACTACGAATTGTTAAAACCTGTATATATATATATATATATATATATATATATATATATATATATATATATATATATATATATATATATATATATATATATATATATATATATATATATATATATATATATATATATATATATATATATATATATATATATATATATATATATATATATATATACATCTGTGATTTTGTTATGAAATTTGTTTTCATAGATGTATCAGTGGGAGCAAATTTAGAATTTTTTTGTAGAAAACATGATTATGATTCGTGCGCTAAGAAATGACTCTGTTGTCAAACAATATATTTTATAATTGTTTTATGTAAAACTATTATAACAATTGCTTCTAATGCTGAATTTGTAGAATATACAAATCATTGGGTCTATCGGGTAAGAAACTTGTTGCTGCATTAGAAGATAAAATGGCTCAAAAACTTTGTTCGCGCGCAGAAGATAGCGGCTGATTTTCTAAAAGTTTTGAATCTAAAGAAATTTATTAGGGGATGGATAATTATTTGTCTGTTACGTCCATCTTCTTTTTTCTTCATTAATATTACCGTTTTATTTAAATTTGTTTAAAATATTGTTGTTCTCTTCTTAAGAGAATGTTTTCTCAACACTATTTTTTATCACATTGAATAAAAATGAGTTAAATTTCTTAAACATAATTGTACTATTATTTTAATCGTTTGTACTTGTTTTGAACATTGTGTTATTTGTTTTTTGTGCCAAGGAGAAGGTTCTGACCTATCTTCCTTGCTTATATATTCCTATATTCGTTAATTGTTGTGGGGGGAGGTGTATTCACATCTCCTTCTTCCCCAAGTACTTCTATAACTACAACGATGTCTTCTGGTTCTTCTTCTACTTCTTCAGACACCTCAATTATCGGCGTTAATATAGAAGGGTAATATTCTAAAACTTGAATCTCTGAATCATCAAAACCATGTGGATATTCTTCCAGGTTTGGATCGTCATTATTCATGAAGTGGTTTAAAGGGTTCATTAGGAGTCCATTTTCAATGGAGCCGCCGTATAAATGATCCATAACTGTTTGGCGTCTCCTAGTTCCCTCGGGAGTGATATCAAAATGATCCATTAAATCGTCTATTTCTGATGAATAATTATTCAGGGTAGTACAGTAATCATGATCTATCATACTTGGATGATCATTACTATTGTTAAGAGGTTCTGTTAGAGATTCTTGATGTTCATTATCATCGTTGAGAGATTCACTTTCGTTAGAAATACCCATAATGTAGTCCATTGTTTCGGACTGTTCCAGCCACTCTAACAAAGAAAAAGTGTCTATTGAATCTTCAAAATCTTCTTCGTCATCAAGATCTGAAATATCCATATCAATAAACCAATCAAAATCATTGTAGTCTCTTGGCGGTAATTCTAAATGAGCGCCTTGCATACGATATATGCTAAAATTATTGACAGGGGTATACATGTCACTATGACATTCTGCAAAAATATAACCCATATCTTCAACTGTTGGGACAGTTCTATCGATTATCCAAGGTATAGTAGGCATTCTGTAGGAATATTGTTCTTCAATAACAATATCTTCATTATTTCTGTTGCTAGAAGGAGTTCTTGTTTGTTCTTCAGATAGGAAACTTGGTGGTTCATTATGCAGCCAAGTATAATACTCTAAAGCTTCCTCAATATTACTATATAAAGAAGTAAGTTGTTGTAAAACTCTTTCGTCTTCTTCTCGGTCTTCACTACCTTTCTTCATTGTGTTGAAGTTTATGTGTTGTAGTTTATCAATTTATTTAGATAATGAGGAATAAATATTCCTATTTATTTTAAAATTATTAGTTCAAAGTTCATCTTAAATGTCTCTAAAGAATGAACTCTTTTCTGTAAACTATCTGAAGTTTATTTTTTATGTCTTCAAAGAATGAACTACCAAATTCTTTGAAGAATTTAAATCAAAAGAAGTTTCTAAAAAATATACGAAACTAATCAGAAAATATTTTTTTTCCATAGATAATCTATCCTTAACTGATTTATCTCTTATGGTTCAATAAATTTTCTGTGATTTTCTGGTTCTCAAAATTGCTCAATATTTTCTGCAGAATATATTCTAGAATATTTAAACTATATATTAATATTCAAAAATTTCCTCTAAATTGTTCACAATTTTTCAAAGTTTTCTGTGGCATTTTCTGTTGCCTTTATTATCTCAATTTTCTAAGTTTTTTGGTCTATAAACATTGTCACTGTTCTCTAGTTAAATTTTACTATGTTTTTTAAAGAAAATATTTATATAGTTTTTTATTTAAAACTTCAAAATAAAATAAAAACATTAAGTGGTTCTATGGAATTCATTAAAATATTTTCACAAGTGTTTATTTAAGTCACTATATTTTAATTAATATTGTTTATTAAGATCGGTAATTTATAATATTTAAATTTTAATTTAAAAATTTAAATCACTAAGTCTTTTCTATTTAAAACTATCATTATCAAACAAAAATGTTCCACTAAATTTCTGTGTTCATATTCTATTAAATATTTAGTTCAATATATTTAAATATTCAAAATATTAAATATTACGGAATATTAAATCACTGTTAATTGTATTTTTAATCACAATTAAAAAAAATTAATAATTAAAAATTAACACTTAACTAATTAAATGAAATTTCTAATCACTTAATATTTTCTGATAAAAAATATTAAATGTAAACTATTTTAACGAAAATATTAAAAAAAATATTTTTATTGAGTCTTGTACAATAATTGTTCTTTATTGTTCTCTCAGCTAATTTTCTGTGTCTATTTTTAAAATTTAAAAATTTAAAATTGAATCACTTTACCAATTTTCTAAGTTCAAAAATAAAAATGTTTTTTCAATGTTCTATAATGAAGTTATCTTAATTAGTTTGTTATCGGTAACTAATAAGATAGTATGTTTATTACCCCTTTTCCTAATCGGGTATGTTCTGTAAATGTTATAGGTCATCTTTCTTGACCTTATCTGTTAAAGGTGAACTGTGCCCTTTGTCTGTTCTGATGTTCTTTTTTTTTTTTTTTTTTTAAAAGGTGAACTATAACTCTAGTTTGTTCTAAAGTTCTTTTGTTCTTCTAAATTTGTTCTATATTTTTCTATTAAAATTTTTCTATTAAATATTTTTCTAAGTTGGAATCAATGGTTGATAACTTTCTATTATTTTCAATGGTTTCCAAGTTCTGTTATAAAGTTCTGTTGTGATAAAACCTTTTCTGAAAGTTTCGTGTTCACTGAAGCAATTTCTACAAATTTTGTTCACTTAGAACATTAAAAATTCTATTAGAACAAATTTTCTCTGTTCTTGTGTTCAGTAGAAGATGTTCTCTAATAACCTGTGTTCTATTAGAACATTTTCTGGTGTTCAATTAGAACAAATTTTGTGTTCTGGGGTCAAAAAATAAAACAATTTCTGTGTTCTGGTGACCTTTTTATTCTATCTTGACCTTTTATTCTTTCTTAAAAAAGGACTTTTCCAATTTTTTGAAACTTTTATATTTGTTAAATCACAAATTTTCGCTAATAAAAAAAAAAACTTTTTATTTTTAAGTCACAAAAAAAACACTGGCTTTTAAGCCTCACTAAAAACCTAATCTTTTTGTTTCTAATCCGGTTTCGAAACAAAATATAAAAAAAATTCACTTCATATTTTTTCTAGGGGGTCAAAAGGTTATTTTCGTTTACCTTATGACCTTTTCAAAATTTTCCAACTATATATACTCGATATATATAATTAATAAATACATAATTAAAAAAGAAAATGATTAAAAAGAATGCATAATTAAAAAGAACAAAACAACACAAAAAAAACATATATATATATATATATATATATATATATATATATATATATATATATATATATATATATATATATATATATATATATATATATATATATATATATAATGTATGTGTGTCTGTGTGGTGTGTTTAAAGCGTATAGAAGTAGAACAATGAAAGCTTGCAAAAAACGAATAAACTCGATCACTGTGTTTATCGGTCAATGATACGTCCTTCCCAATGCTGTCTTTGTTTACTTCCGCGTCAAACGTCCTTCTCAATGTTTCTTTTACTTCCGTGTTCAGTGTCTTTTTTCCCTCTTACAACTTCATTCATACGCTACTTGAATGAATACTATTTTTACGATTTGCTGATTCTGATTTATCGAACACTACAAATGTAAATAGAACGAATGCAAGAACACACTTTTTTACTCAACTTCTATTTTATATATTTTATGATACGCTGCTACTGTTTCGCGATTTTACTAATCTTTCAATAGCTCTAATTACTTTAATTATAATAATTAAATAAAAAAAATTTTCACAGAAGTGATTTACTAAGTCTACTCTATCTTTTAGAAGAATAAAAAAAAATTAATTAACTAACTTTTAATTAATTAATTTAAAGGTGTTGATTGCATAATTTTCTATGTATATCTTGAAAAAACTTCCCACAGGAACCATACATAAAAGAAAAGAATGCAATCAAACAAATTTTTATATTATTTTTTGATAATTTTGCTTAAAAAAAAAAAAAAAAAAATAACAATAAAAAATGAAGACAATAATGTCAAATTTCAAAAATAACGTCTTTAATAAATTTGTTTTTCACACTTTGTGATAATTTCTTTTGTCTAGTTTTATTTTTTATATAAAAAAAATAAAAAAAAAACACTAAGGCCTTTTTATCCTTTTTTCTATTGGCCCTTTATGGTGAATTTTCTGTCACCTCTGTTATTAGCTGTGAATGTGGTGAGAAGCATTAACATATGAATTATTAATATAATAAAAAAAACACTTTTGTGGTGTGATTTATTATTGGAATTATCATACAGAATGAATATAACGCATATTAAGTCTCACGACAATCAATATGACATATACCACTTGTATATAATTCCCTATTCTACTTTAAACTTTATATTTAGTGTATGGTCTGTTTTTTGTATAAAAATATACTTTATATGTAAGTATACTACCTTACAAAAAAGGAATTTCTGGTTGATATTCAGTGAGATTTTCCTCCCACTGACTGGAAACAAAGGTTCGTCTGCTGTATGGGTTGTCGGCCTTGCGTCTCAGAAGTGTCTGCACAGGTACGTTTAAGAAGCGAATCCCCATCCATCCCTTACGGGCCTTTTGTCTTTGTAGTCGAAAACAATGCCACTAACTCGGTGCTCAACGCGAAGACGGTAGTAACCACTACAAAATGAAAGGAGATTACGACCTCAAATATCCGAAGCAAGAGAAGCCAATTTTGTCGGCCATCTGGGTTAACCGAATAATTGGTATATCCCCATCAACATCCGACAATTAGGTAGGAATGAGAACGCGAAGAGTTTTCTTGTATTTATTTTCAACATCAAAACCCCAATGAAATTAAAGCAAGTCTAATGAAGTTAAATCTAATCCAAAGAACATAATCTAATCACAAGAACATAGTCTCATCTCAAGAACCTGTTTTAAAATACAGATAAAAACAAAAATATTATAGTATAATCATTCAGTTAAAATTAGTAATTAGTAAAATATTATTATATTAGATAAATTAGTTCTTTACTTTAATCATCATTTACATGTTTTTATTTTAAACAATTAATCTTACATTACTAACATATTCAGGAAAGATATTTTATTTCATGAGTAAACAAATATATTCATAAAATATTTCAATAAAATGACATAAATAAATAGAAAAATTAATGAATAAATATTATCAGTCTATTATAAATTTTAACATGTTAGTACTAAACTTTATCAATTACAGTCTAGATCACACAGTATCATATCCTCATTCAAAGTAGATTTAAGTTTCATCATACTAAACAATATTATTATTTCCATTATATTATTACTTGAGTACTAAGAATCATTATCGCTGCTCGAATTAATCTTTATTATTATGATTATTATGTATTATTATTATTATTATATTTATTATTAATTATTATTAATATTATTATTATTATAGTATTCATTGATTATTATTAGTTATATGACTTATTACTGACACCTTGACAATACTTTTTGGTGTGGTTATGTTATTGTTATTATTAAATAAAACAATAGTTGATTGCTTCCAATATTGACAACATGAAATTTTAAATCCGACTGCAGATTTTTAATAATATTAATAAATTATATTACATATATTATATTCTTTTAGATAACACTTTAAATTAAAAGATTAGAGTAATTATAATAAATTGATTCACATAATATATTAAGTTATTAGTAACCTTGATATGTTCATACAGAAATTCCTGAGTTACACATGACTATATACTTAATCAATTTGAGTGACTGTTATTGGTATTATTTCCCTCTATCTTATTGTATTATATTTCAATAAAATAAAAAGAAAAAAGGAGTTCGCCAGATAAAAAAAAATAAATTAAAACCCAAATTCAAGCGAGAGGAAACTTTAACATATAGACTATATACCACATATCCGTGTGTGAAGTGTAAGAATAGTTAGAAAAAAATTCACTCTATCTATAAGAGAAGAATATTGAAAGTGTAAGGCGACAGTTTAAGTGTCTGCGACGCCGCAACTAAACTGCGCAGGCATTCCTAACAAAATGTAGCCCTAAGGAACTCAGGGAACTACAAAGGATTTTTAAGAAACTGGTGTCACTGATACCAAGAAAGGCATAGTTGATCTGTGAGCAGCGCAAAACGCGCTGGTATGCAACAAATAACAAATTATTTAATAAATAAAAATATCATAATATCTCGTCGATTGTATATCTCGATAATAATAAAAGTTATATGAAATTAATTATTTGAAGTTTTATTGTTTTTGGCAACTAAAATCGAAAAATAATCCAGATTTATTAATCTTGTATCCTGACACTAACAAATTTTAATAACAATGCCTAAGTGAGTAAAACACTAGTAAAAGTTTTCAAAAAATTTTGAATAGCAATTTCTTTTGTTCATTTTGAAAATTCATAAAAAATCCCAAATATTTTTAGGTACTGAAGTTTTTCAAAACATACTTGACAAAAATTAAAGTAAAAATACAGTGTTTATTTTTGTTGAAGTTTGGGTACGAATGAAAGCAATTCTTTTATAATAGTTAACTAGATACCTCTGCAAAATAAACACTAAAGTAACAATTATTTTGTTGTATGATACAATTTTAAGCAGTACCTTTTCAAAATGCATGTCGGAATTTCTGGTCTGAACAATTTCAAGCAGTAATCAACTTTTTCTGCAAGCTCATATATATTGGATTAAAAAGGGAATATATATATATATTATATTATATATAATAAATATATATAAATATATTAATATATATAGATATATATATATAATGCGTGGTGGTGTCAGTTATTTCTTGATTTTAAAAGTGTAACCTGTCACTGTGGGGGGTGTGAAAAACATATATTGTTCTACTTCATAAGTGTTTCGGCAATATAATACTCTCCCACAGGCTAGAAAGTGATCACAAACCAAATAAGCTTTTTATGGCGTACCTCATAATTTAAGAGGGAAAATGTAAAAAAACAATTTATTAAATTTACCTCTTGACCTGGGCCACCCCCAAAAAAAAAAAACCACCAAAAAAAATAAAAAAACAATATATATATATATATTATATATATATATATATATATATAATATATAAAATATATATATAATAATATATTAGATATATATAATATATCTATATTATATATATATATATATATAATATATATATAATATATATAATATAATATATATATATATAGTATCATGTGTAAGGTGCTAACATGCCTGAAACAGAAAAAGTCGAAGAAATGAATGAAACAGAAAGAACCAAGCCTACCGCCTCCATTATAGCCCTAAAATGAAGACTCCTTCGCAAGTCACAAAAAAAAACACCCTAGAGCTCATGGAACTGCAACGGACCCTTACTATGTACTCGTCAATGTAGTCATCCTCTGGGCCCAGGTGGGCACACCATAGCCCTCACCAAACCCCGGCCCATTCACTCCTTTGCATTTTCTTCTCGCCTCTGCTAAAACTCACATCTCTCCTGCAGCACTTTCCTTACTGATCAATGCCACTTTTCTTCAGTCTCAGCCGGTCGGTCCAGCACACACATCCACTGATACACCGCTTAACCAATCGCGACTATCATCCATCCTTCCACTGACCCAACCATCTCAATGTACATTCATTTATCCTCTCATTTACTCCTTCTTCACACCACACAACTCCAATATCGTTCATTCCTCAGTTTTTCAAAATCTCTTTATGACGCGTACACCCCTAATATATTTATATATATATATTATATATATATTATATAAATATATATATATATTTAAATAATATATATATATATATTCTATATAATAAATATAAGTATATATATATTAATATATCAGTGGTGTGTCCTATTTTCCTACTTTTCCTACTTTTTTTCTTACTACAGTAGGAAATGTGCTATTTTTGAAGAAAATGTCCTAATTAAACTACTTTTTTCATTTTTTTTTTCACCCAATGTGTTGAAGTTGATAGGAAAATATTCAAAATCCAGTTAAACAGTATTGGAGTAAAGCATTTCCCCACGAGAAGAACTCTTATCAATGTTAGGTTATTGCTATTGATGAATCTGTTGAAAGCTTCTTCATCATTCCGCAAGGAAAAAGCTGATGTTGATAACGTGGTTCACAGACATCCATTACCTAACATATCAGAACCAACTTGTCTCGGCTCATTCAGTGCATTTATTCAAGTCTTATCAAGATGCTTCAAGCAATTTGTTATATAAGTCCATAAAGGTGCCCATAGCCAAGACTTCATTACCCAGAAGGGATCAATGCTCTAATTATTAAAGTTGGAGAAGAGACGAATGAGGCCAATAAAAACAAAAAGAGGAAGGCAAAGGAAAGAACAAGAGCGAACTAACGTGAAATCAAAGAGTTGATAAGCGTATTATATTGGAATAAAATGAGAAAAGAAGATTGAGTTCCATACTTTACCCTATGAAGTTAACATCCAATCATGCGTTAAATATGAGGCTTAAAAAAAAATAGCTGATCAAATATAATAAAAATATTCTTGTAATCATTGGAGAATTTGTGCGTATTTTTTTTTCATTTTTTTACGTAGTTAATTCTATCAATTACTTACTTTCAAATTTCGTTATTTTTTCATTTTTCTAGTTGTTAATCGTAAACGTATTTAAAGAAAATAAGTTGATTTTGTAAGCTTACGCTACCACATTAAAGCTTTTTCAATTAATGTAGCCTTGAAGGAAAGATTAAATTAAAGATTAAATACAATGTAAGTTTTAATATTGTGAGAAACCATAATTTTGATGATAATATAAAAACTCATCCAAGCTTAATTGTTTGGTAATATAATTGTTATCTCTCTTAGTCTAATGTGAAAAACAAAAATAAGTTTGATATTGAATTGGTGGTGACAAAACTATTTCAACTAAACTCATCCGCACATTGTTGGGATTAAAAAAATCATCCAGACACCGAATAACTATAAAAGTGACATTTTAATAATATGCGCAGGAAAAATAATAGTAATATCAAAAAAATAAAGAACAACATTAATAATTAGCATTAAAATTTGCTACTTTTGATCTACTTTTAACTTTTCCCTACTTTTCGCTACCATTTCATTAAAATGTTCTTTTTCCTATTTTTTGACCCCTGATATATATATATATAATAATATGATAATAAATAATATATAAAAAAAATATAATATATATATATATATAATATATATATTATATATAAATATTCTTTCCATTATTCAGAAATTTTAAACTGTACAAAACAAATCTAAAACCAATAGAGGATCAGTACTTTTTTTTTTAATTCTTTTTGTAAAAAACAAATTTCCTTCTTCTATTTTGTTGTTACTTTCACACTAAACTCATTAAACGCAAACTCAGTGGAGAAGGAAATATTTATTATGTATATAATCTAGTATTAAGACGGGGTCTTAAGGGAATTGCAACGGGATATTAAAAGATTTAATTCACATTAATAAAAGTATTAATTCTTCTTCCCTTTATTTTGTCCGAAATTAATTTTTCCTTTTTCGTGTTGTGGGTGTGCAGAGGAGACAAGCATGCCAAACGCGGTATAAGAACTTCCAATTTGGGCCTTTATGCAATGAAGCAGTGGGCTCTATTTTTCATTGTTTATGTAAAGAGCGATAGCCTGAGATTAGGTTTTTTATCGCACGAGCAATAGTAAAGCCGTCATTTTTTTCCCGTTATTGCAGTATTCCTTTAATGTGTAACTGAAATTGCCAATGACACGACGACGCAAATAAATGCTTGAAGCACGAGTCATTGACTAATATGAAACTTTCACCATGCACACACACACCCACCCTGGTAGAGAAGCGCATCAATACTTATTTAAATGCTAAACGACTAAATGCATTTTGTCTACGTTCCTACGCCTAGAAATGGTTGTATTTTTTGAGTCTTTGCTGCTATTTTTGCGTACGCTTTCTTTAATGGTTCACTGAATCATATGTTTTACGGTAAATCATTAATGAAGGAAAACTTAAACGGAGACCAAAGATAATCTCCTTTAAAGTTTAATGAAGCATATTTATATCTATAAAAACATAAGTGTTACTAAGTATAACTTATCTATTTATCTGAGTTATCTTACAAAGATTTGACGACCTTCCAGCCGCGTCCTGAATTTCAATTTAACCTATTCCTGCGTCATTTAAAATACCATTTTGTTTACCGAAGCAAATTAATGTATGTTGATGATATATAGATTGCCCTGCAAATTTGTAAAGACCTTGTATCGTCAGCACTAACTGGATCAATCTAAATAAAATTCTGGATAGAGAAGGCTGAATTTCTAATTTTGAGCTGTAATTTTATTACAGAAAATTAAATTCTAAAAATTCGCGTGTTTGACTACTCAAAAATTTAAATCGTACTTATTCTACATAAGCAAATATTCAATATTTTATATTAGAGATTGGCTATATAAATAAGCTATTTTAAAGTTTTAATATCTACATGTTTAATAAAATAATTAAAAATAATGTGTATCAGTAGATTAACGTTTCTTATGGGAAAGACTAAACATTCGCATAAAATTAAATTGCAATAAAATTTTATATATAATTTAAGATATATATAATAATATTTATTAATATTGATAAAATCAAGATTTGCAAGAAGATTGTATATAATATTATATATATATATTAAATATAATATATATATAATATAATTATATATATATATATATATATATTATATATTAATATATATTAATAAATTAAATATATAAATATATATTATTATAAGTATATATATATATATATATAATATATATATATATATTAAGTATATTAAAAGGGTGCAGATGTCATTTTTTCGCATCCGCAAAATAAATATAATAACTTATATATAGTATATATATATAATAACTTATATAATAATAAATATATATATATATATAATTAATATATATATATATCATCATAATATTAATAAATATAAAATCCGAGTTTTGGCCAAAAATCTTAATATAAGATGTTACCAGGTACGGGACGGGACCCAACTCATACACCACCCACCAACCTCCCCCAACCTTGCGCCCTAATAAGAGATTTACAATGGATATATCTTCTGTGCACTAGTATTGAAATCAAATATAGGAGGTTTGGGCTTGAGAAACATTAATTTCTCTGTCTTATTCCTTTTCATAATATAATTAAGCCCAGCATTCGCAAAATACTCTTGAACTGAAACATAAGTTGGAGGTACAGGCCAAGTCAATTCTTGCAGGTTTACTCAAGCGTGGCATGCTAACTTTCACCAAACGATTGAATCATCATTTGAAACATCGTAATTCTGGTGAAGTTCAACATTGCACTAATCTTGCGTAAATGCGGTGTTCTCATCACTACTGGACGTAAAATTCTTCCAGTGAATATGTTATTGAGTTTACTTGTATAAGGGGTTGGTTCTGTAGATTTCGTTTTTTTCGCTTTTAATGGGTGCGAATTAATAGACTATTCGATTGAATTTTAACTGCAAAAACACAAAGGTACGATTTAACTGTTTTAATACTTGGGTTACAAAAAATTTGCTTAACGGGGTTCTAAGTAAGTGTGCAATAGTAGAAGGTCATTAATTCCCACAGAACCAAAGATTTTTCTATCTCTAGTAATTGCAATCTGTTCATCTTAAACGCATCATTTTCATTAAGATGGTCAAATCTCCGTTAGCTGTAGATTAATGGTATGACCATCTATACTCGGAACAGAAGCTGAGAGGCGCGATTTTTTTGATAGTTTCTTCAAATGGTTCAAATTACTTAATGCAGTGTGAT